>JAUMHN010302224.1:0-42759 GCA_032360265.1 Heliamphora ciliata
CACACACACACACACACACATATATATATATATATATATTTATATATATATATATAGGATATAAATATATGCCCCCAATATTTTTCCAATGTTCCAGAATTCTCCCGACATTTCCCGAGAGTCTGCTCGAGCGGACCCCCACCGCTCGAGCGGTGAATCTTGAAGCTGAATTCTACGAATTTCTTTAAAATTCAACTCAAATCTCCAACTTTGCTCACATTTAAATATTTTGAATTATTCACTATCAACATCATTCGTTACCACATATCTCAATTTTATTTTCACATATCACTACTTGAACCATTAACAAGCAAAATTTTATAACACCTACACCCAAATTTAATTTTGTCTCCTCACGAAACCGAAAATATAAAATCATAAAAATAAACACATATCGGGCCATCACAACTTTTCCCCCTTTAGGAATTTCATCCCTGAAATTCGTTTCCAGTCACACCAAACCTTCCTTTAATCTGAGTACCTGTCCATTGACTTCGCTAATCATTCAGTCCACATAACATCTTTCTTAATTCGTGATCATAATCGTTCTTTCAAAATGATATGACTCACGGATGCTAACACGCCTTTCGTCCGAAAAGTGCCAGACTACCATCAACCCTAACTTTCGAATACCAATATTTCACAAATATTACAATCACCCATCAATCATCATTCATCGTAATGTCAATTCTTATCTAAAATCAACATTTAAATGCTTGAAATCAAAATGAGTCAAGTTACTGCACGACAAAATTTAACATCAGCGCTAAAGTTAACCATTCCTACACTAGCCATCGACGATCCCTCCATGACCATCATCTTACTCACATACACCTTCCCGAAGAATAAATATTCTCAACCACAACATTATGCGTCACAGGTCTTACCACCGCTAAGATTCTCCCAACTTCTTCGAATCACAGTCTAATTCATAGTTGTATTCTCATGTAGATTGAGGACTATTCTTCCAACCCAAACACATGTTTCCCCAAACTTGAACATTGTTCTCATGGGTTACACGCATTACTCCCAAAAATTGCGTATGCCCTTAAGGCTAACTAATGATCACAACTTAAAATCGTATTACTACTTGCACTGCATCACTCTAGCCCTTCAGCCATCAAAACGAAACCAACACTACTACCTGAGCTTCATGAGCCACTAGAATGGAGCACTTTACATGAGCTAAAAGTTCCATACAAACTAGATTACATCCATACGTGTACCCATTGGTCTTTCAAGTGTACCATGTCTCAGATGAAACAATTAATAATCTTTTGCACTTACATTGCCCCCACTCATCGTCACTTATCATATACATTCACATCTTCCCTTCAAATGGTCGAACCGCTCTTCGTATATTAAGAATTCTATGAAATCCAAAGCTCCAAACAGAACACAATTCTAGACTTATAAGAGCCTACCAGAAACACACCACGCCAATATCCCGACTGCAAGGATCCAACAAATTCCCCACTCTATCGAGAGCTAAAGGCAAAACTATACCCGCATAACTCAGAACAAGCTGCATATAACGGTTAACGAATTATAGTGGATCAATGTAGAGAGAACTTTATGTCTCAACACTAATTTTCTAGTCCACAAGACAGACACTCCTGGTCTACCAACTTAATCTTAGAGAGAATACAACACTACGCACTTATATTCACCCAATATAGTATACAAATTCTATCCAGAAAGCCCACGAGGGACTCAGTCTTCCGATCACCCAATTCAGCAATACCCATGCCTTAGGTACACACTCCAAGATTATAATACGAACACTAATCCACTAAGACGCCTATCTTCCCCAAATTACCAGAAGCCATGTACTGACCTCAACGTACCCCCAATACCCACCAACACTTGGTCTTCACAAAATCCTGTAAGCCTCACCTTGAGGTCACATAGCCCATAGCCACACAACTACCATTAACCCCTATCATGATACCCAGGTCATCCACTGCACTTAGCTTCTTAACCCTCAAACCTCATTCCACACACAAGAACATCGTCAATCCTCATACCTCGTGTCACACATCCCATAGGACTAACTCATCACCCATCATACACTGGGACACAACACTAATATTCTCATCGCGCTAAAACCTCACTTCACAAGGTTACACTTCACTAACCTAACTTTCACTAGGCAAATCATAACCTCGAACCCACTGTCCAAGCAACTTTCATAAAAAGTGCACAGCACCAAACAAAGGGAACCTAATCCTGAGACCTTTCATCCAAAGTTATTAATAACCTCCACAACCATTCAAGCGCCTTTTGCACTCCTGCTTCTCAAGAATACACCTATCACAGACATCTTAACCCACGGTTTCTCACCTATCGCTTCAGGTCACCCAAACCACACAGTATACCGTTAAACTTTATTACTCTACACTTCGTTCTCATGGGCAAATAACATACCCACCTCTGAACCTATGGTCGAACATAAACAACCTCCAAACATGTCACACTAAGGCGCACCATTTCAGCACTAGGCCTATTGCGCTTTCAAACCTTTCTACGGTCCTTTCAAACACATACACCTAGTATGGTTCCCAAACACGATCTCCTAATCAGCCAAATCACAGGTCTGTATTCCCCTAGGAATTCCACAGAACCAATACTCGAGGATCTCACCAAACAATTAAACCACTGAACTCCCTTAGAAACCTCACCGACTTGACCTAAAGCTACCAGTATTTCATACAAACCAAACTATATTTCCAAAGAAATTACCCATGCACTAGGGATCACACAGGCCTTTCAAGAAACCCTGAGCAAACGAATCCACATTCTTAGGATCCCAACGTTTTACTTCTACCAACAACCAACAATCACATCGGTCAACCGATTATGAAACATCTTTCTTCCTAGGAAAACCATAAACCAATGCTAGGCTCTCACTTAACGTCACTGCCCTCTAGGCCAACCAACATTCCCCCGGCTCACGAGGAGATTAACCACAAGCCCTTGTAAAGACACCTATCATCATCGTACAACCGTTACTGGCCATCATTCACAATGTGTATATCATTCGTCGCACTACGTCCTCACCTTAGATTTCTACTCAAACACATTAACTTTCATTCACCCCTTCACATCCCAACGATACATCACACGTGTCCACCAAACCCTCACCAGTTAACTGTCGAAAACAACACTACGTACACTCGCATCACTTTATAACATCTTTTCAAAGGGTCGCGTCACATCACTCGATTTCGAACAGGTAGGTAATAACTAAATGGGTAGGCAAAGACCATGCCATAGTCTTGAGCTCGCGAATTTGGTACACCCATCAGAAAACACAAAACGTTCAGCCAAAACACCAGTCTCTTACGTCACTACACTATTTGTACTAGCACATAGCTATCCGAACATATAAGTGAGCCCGCGTAATACGAACTTCGCCTACCAACTCTAGCCCAAACGGCACCACCCTATCACTCGCCCCTAAGGGTAAAACAACACTACCACATTTAGACCCTAGCCAGATACCGGTCACCGCCATCATCCTCTTAAGGGATCTCCATCCGTCCATACGATGTCCTAAAATGATCGAGTCAGCTACACCCACCATATCTATCGCATGCCCTACAAACTTCACATACTCATACTCACATTCTTACCAAGCACCATGTATTTCACACTATCTCCCAATTATGAGAACAATAAATCTAGCCACAAACCTCTACTTCGTGAAAATTTCCATGTAACCTCAAACCATCACTCACCCAATCACTACCATCCCCAACATACATCTTATCACAAGTACATGCACCTCACTAACTCACCAATCTGTTGACAACATCTTAAATTTACATATTCATTCCTCATACAACCTTCGACTTCTTATCATGAAATATAACTCAGCACCACGCCACGAGGAAAACACAAGGGGTCACCAACTTGACCTTTAAAACCACAAGATATCACTATGGCTACTAACAACACCCCTCAAGGTGAAGGACATTTCCAACCATGTGCCTAAGCACAGACTTTCTAACACAATTTTAGGTCGGAGATTATTATGCTCCCATTCACTATGTTCCCGTTTACTATGTTCCCGTCTATACCCAATCTCGGGATACACGACTCATGGCACAGCACAGCTCAAGACATAGCACGGCTCATGACGTACATAATCCTCAACATGCCTATAACCATGCCTCACATTCAACCACAAAGAACCTCCTCCAAGAGATTTCAAAGCCCTACCACACTTATTCAACAAGCTACTGATAATACAACACACAACATGCAACTAGCTACAATCATCCCAACTCACATGGGTATAACGTACTTCAAACAATCAATACCTATCTCACAGACTTGCACCCACCACAATCACTGACCACCGGGTCATAATTCCACCACTTATACCACCATCCAGACCACAACTTGTCCTAGTCTCACAGGCATAACCCCTATAACAAGGATAGCACAACACCCAATTAGGTCAAACTCAACTTAACCTTCTAAAACCAAACTACACTTTGCTCACCTCCTAATCACATCACATCAACACATATTCACATACTGAGGGAAAGCCTTAGAGCAACGCAACAATCCGGGAAACTAATTCAGATTTCTCATAGAAAACACGTCTGCCAAACGCTTTTCTATTTCGAACCCAAAATTAGTTGATCGAACGCCAAATAGCATGCCACATCACCCTAAGACTCAACCCTCCATGCTCATTTAAACACATAACCTGCGCAAAACAATTCAATCGCAAACCCATGCAAGCACACAAATCATGCCATGTAGTGGTGCCTAATCTCATAAAGAAAAGTCGCACCTATAGGTCATCGTTACTCCTAGGTATTCGAACCTAGAGCTCTGATACCATTCTGTCACGACCCAAACCCAGGTCTGTGAGCTAAACGCAAAACATACCATGCATAAACTCTATCCACAGGTAACACCCCGAGATAAAAAGAAAATATAGTATATATATATATACCATCAAACGGATGTAACAAAACGATTAATGTTCCAAAATTACATTCCCAAGTTTACCATAATTGCTTGGAATAACATACATTCCACATTAACTATCACTCTTAGTACATCATTTCCATTATCTTATATACAACAAACAAGAAATCATGGCTCCCACGCTTTGCCCCGTTCAAAAGCATCCTTAGCTTTGGTGTCACCCCGCTCGTTGGAACCTGAAATGTGTTTGACATATATACATGAGCCGAAGCTTGTAGGACAAAGATTAACTCATATCTAATGCATGATTTGTGAGGTGTGATGGGTGTAACCAAAATAAAAATGCACATTTTTACAAAGTCATTTCTTTTAACACACACACCCACACACACAAATTAGTCTCCATTTATCCGATTGTTTTCCATCAAATCATTCATTTTATTTCTCTAGTTTTCACAAAACTGTATTACCCTTAATGAACTGGTGTCAGGTGCAGCTTACAGAAACATCACCCCATTCGCCCCCAATAGGCTACGCAAAGCCATTGTGAAATGAGTCGCTCTATAACTCACCGCGACGTAACACACGTTTCGGGGGCTAACCCGTGGGCACGTGGTCCCCATCTTGTGCAAATTTTCGGTCTTTCACCGCGGACCCGCTAGCCCAACTTAATCCACATCAATCTATACGGTTCAATATTGATTAAAAACCCTTGATTCCAACCCACAAATGGTTTCTCTCCCAATTATTACCATAAAACGCCATTTTGATTCCAAACTCACATTTTCCATGAAGTTCTCAAATCACATGTATTACAACTTTCATTATATGATTTCTCATAATTTACATCATTAGTTCAATGTCACCAAGTAACAATAACATAAGGTTGATAGTAAGAAGATCACATTATTTGAAACAGGTATACACCCATCATGTATATAGATATATATCAATCCCTTTTATTGTAAAAGAAAACTCAACTAATCTACCCAAAGCATACCCCCAACTCAAATTAAATATATACATAGGTGTGGTTTAGCTCAAGGGACTAGGAATTTAGTAAAAAGGGCCAATATAAATGAAAATATGTTTTTCCAAAACATTCAGCCAAAAATGGGTGAAAGATGGTGTTAAAGTTTTCACATACCCTCACTCCTTTAATCATAACTTTTTGTTCAAAAAGAATTTTTTTGTAAGAGTAGTCTTGTTGGAAAGAGGACTTTCGGGGCTTCGATTTGAGTACAAGAATGACCAAATTCAGAGTCCGGACGAAGGAGATATGATCAAACAAACTTGACCCTGCGCAGTCAGTCCGCTCAAGCGAACGTCGGGCGCTTGAGCGCCTAACCTTCTGCCATGTGAGCGCATGAGCGATCAGGCTCCGCTTGAGCACGCTGTTACCTGAGAAATCCCAAATTTTGCTCTGTTTTGAGTTCTAAAATTTCAAACACGCAACCCTTTCACAAAATATACTTCAAACACTTATTTCTAACCCAAAAACACTAGATTCAAGTCTCAAAACTTCTTCTTAACACAACAAATCTTCAATTTCATGGATAGTCATCTCCCAAGAACCTCCAATTTCATGAAAACTAACTCAATCCACACACAAATCTATCAATACGAGAATTAAGCATGCAATTGACTCAATTTCTACTCATATACACAAAATATCAACCCAAATCTATGAAAAACATAAGAGATAATCTAGATCCTACCTTGGATTTGCTCAAAAGCTTGAAATTCCTCCAGATTCTCCTTCCTAGGGTTTTGGTTGTGGATGTTCTTGCTCCTTTGATGCTCCATCCACTATCTCCTTACTCCAAAGCATGGTTTCCATCCCCGGTGGCTCTCAATATTGCTTCAATCCATCAATTTCTATGGTGGAGGGTTAGGGTTTGTTATGGTGTTTGGGTTTCTCTCAATCTCTCTCTCTAAAGCTTAGAAAAGAAAAGAGGAAGAAGAGGGGAAAATCATAAACCCAAAAGAATGGGTTCTCACGTGGGTAATACACACACATATATATATATATATAGGATATAAATATATGCCCCAAAATTTCTCCAATGTTGCAGAATTCTCCCGGCATTTCCTGAGAGTCCGCTCGAGCGGACCCCCACCACTCGAGCGGTGAACCTTGAAGCTGAATTCTGCGAATTTTCTTAAAATTCAACTCAAATCTTCAACTTTGCTCACATTTAAATATTTTGAATTATTCACTATCAACATCATTCGTTACCACATATCACAATTTCATTTTCACATATCACTACTTCAACCATTAACGAGCAAAATTTTATAACACCTACACCCAAATTTAATTATGTCTCCTCACTAAACCAAAAATATAAAATCACAAAAATAAACACATATCGGGCCGTCACAGTTCAACCTAAAACCACTATGTTCTCGTAATTCAATCTATCACATTCTCGTTCTCAACTATACACTAATAGTTTCAAAGGTTCAACTTAAAACCTTTATGTTCTCGTTGTTCCCAATATCAAAAGTTCACATTCTCAAGGAAAAGTTTCTTCCCTGGTTCTCACCTTAGAACTCAAACTCGAAGGTTGCACAATGCCACGTTAACTCTAACGGGCCTGACCACCACGGTACCATACATTTCCATACACTATGTTCCCACACACCTTACCCCCCGCACATCATCATTTTCGATTAGTAAACTCATACCATGTACACTCATACACGGCTAAGGTTTAGTAAACTCATATTGGGCTAATAGCTATGATGTGCAACTCATACGTGTACACTCGTACACGGCTAAGATCTAGTAAACTCATACTTAGATCAAGACAAGGCATGACTCATGATGTTATGGATCCTTCCTCATCTCCATATCACAATGCACAACCCTCCCCATGCCAAAATCCCAAGTTTGTTTTGAAGAATAAAGTTCGTTCGTTGTTCATCGTTCAGCTCCATATATGTGTACTAGGTCCACTACTTATGCTTCGTTCACAATACGTCTAACTATGTCTAAACATGCTTTGAGTACCATAATAACATCAACAAGTCTCATTCATGGCAAGATACAAATATAACACATGCATTCATATATTTAAGCATCACTAATCAACTTCTTCAAAAATTTAGCATCTTAGGTACTGCTTGTAAAATTCATTTACCATACATAGAACATTTGTTTTCCATGATATTTTATGGGGTCATAGATATACATGTTTGGAACATTTCATATGTAAACCACTAAGCCAAAAGGGGTCTCTAAATAAGGTCAAAAATTCATTGAAGATAAGACGTCCAAAAATGACAGTGTTTAGTAAAATCGAGTTTTAGGAAACATCGTCCGGTCAAATCACTCCAAATAAATTTTATATGAAAGATAACTCACAAATCTACCTCTGGAAATAAGGATTGACCTTAGGGGATATTTCTAAAATTTTCTAAAAATCAGAAAAGTTGACTATTTTTCTACTCATTTGGCGTTAAAGCGTAAAAATTATGTTTCGGGTACTTAGACTTTATTTTGGGTTCAACAAAAAATCACGCATGCTAAAAAGAGTCTCATGAAGTTCCAATAAAAATATGTTTTGATGAAGACACTTTTAAGTTTACCAAAAAATTTGGCCATGATGAAGAAGAGGGCTTTTTCTTAGTTTTTATTCGGTGGACTTGTTCCTATTTTTGTCAAACTTATTTTTTGGTTTTATATATGTTATTTAAAGTCTAAAAACAATATATTATAGAAGCTATAATATTCATATATCACTCTTAATCAACCCATAGGAAGAAAACAAAACACAAGGTATCATTTAATGCACAACAACAACGCTATCTCTTATTCGTTTCTTTTTAAACCTTCTTGTTTTTATTCTTATTTATAGCTACTTAAATCATATTATTTGTTGTAGAGATGGGTTAGAATAGAAGGTTAAAGTGATTTGTAGGAGTTCTTACCTGGTTGATCTTGATCAAGGATGAAGAACTTATGCTTTAGCTTAACTTTCTTCCTTCCTCTTCTTCCTTCTTCTCCTTTTTTCCTTCTTCTTCTTCTTGGAGACTCTCTCTTTCTCTCTCTATCCTCTCCTCTTTGGATGAAAATTATAGGGGAAGAAGGGTGGATTTGGTCTTCTATTTATAGATTTGATGAAGGACTTAAGGTGTAATTTTTTAGGTTTTGTTTGGTAATTAATTAGAATAGGTTTAGGGACTTTTTCATAATTATAGGCTAGTAGAGTAGTGTGTTGTCACTTGGCTAATGATGAAGAGTTAGGATGATTTTAGCTGATTAAAACTCTTTTAGTTAAAATTAAGCAGAAAAGTGTCCAAGATACCCGAAAAGATATTTTGACACAAAAGGTGACTACTGTATAAGACTTGCTTAATTTTTTAGAGTTTAGATTTTATTTTAGAATTAATTTCGTAGAATTTAAAAATATTAAAAATATCCAATACAGCTCCATTTATACTGAAAAAGTCCAAATACAGTATAAGTTTTCATGTTCCTAATACAAATCCACCGAAAATACAAAAAGTAAATTTTTTGTACTTTTTTGGGCACACCACCCAAGGTGGCTGGCCATTTGAAGCTTCCTCTTTTTTTTTTATTAAATGATTTTGTAATTAATAATTCTTGAATTTTAAAATTTTGGGCCAAAATAATTAAATTTGGGCTTTTCTTTTATTTTTGAGTTGGGTTCAACCCATGGGCTTTCTTTTTTATTATTTTTGGGCTTAATTTGCCAATAGGGCCTTTAATTTAAGTTAAGTCATGATCTTTTCGTGAGCCTTTATTTTAGCTTTTGGGTCTTGTTGAAGTTTTGAGTTTTGTTAGAGTTTTAGTCCTCAACTCTTGTTGGGCCTAGGGTTAGACTTCCCTTGGTTATCTTTTTGGCCTTCAATGACTTCTTAGGCTAATTCCGGATTAGTCTTGGACTTAGCCTAAGTTATAGGTCCAATTTCTAAAAAAATTGAATCGTTCTATCTCGAGTTAGAGTTTACAGCGTACGCGTGACATTGAGAACTACTGTTACGATTTCACGAGTTTTCAGTTTATGTTGAGGATTCACTATTAGGGTTCTCATCTTGTGTTTGAAAATACGGGCCCTTACATCCTATCCCCCTTATACAAAATTTTGTCCCCGAAATGAAAGACGTACCTTATTCTCAAACAGTTGAGGATGATTTGCACATATGATATTTTTTCTTTTCCATGTTGATTGTTCAATCCCTCGGTGCCGCCAAAGAACTCGTGTTAATGTGATAGTCTTCCCATGTAAGTTCTTTTCTCGCTTATCTAGATTCTTTACAGGCATTTCTTCGAATGAAATATCCTCATCAATCTTAAGCTCCTTCCAGTCCAAGATGTGAGTTAGGTGCGCCATATACTTTCTTAAGAGAGATACATGAAAAACATTGTGCCCATAATTGAACTGCGGTGGTAGTGCTAGCTGGTAGGCTACTTCGCAAATCCTTTGCAATATTTCAAATGATCCTATATAGCAGAGCGATAGCTTTCCTCTCTTTCCAAAACATGTAACTCCTCTTTGGGGTCGTATCTTCAAGAAGATGTGATCTCCGATTTTGAAAGTGAGAGGTCAACTTTTTTGTCAGCTTTGCGCTATCACTAATCTCTCCTGGATGAGTTGCACCTTCTTTGTCATTTCTTGCACGATCTTTGGTTCGAAAAGACTGGCTTTTCCAATGACAGTCCAGCAGATGGGTGAACGACAAGGTCGACCATAGAGTGCCTCATAAGGTCCCATGCCGATACTCGCTTGATAACTATTGTTGTAGGCAAACTCTACCAGCGGTAAATGCTTTTCCCAGTTACCCTTGAAATCCATGACACAGGATCATAACATATCCTCTAAGAGTTGGATAGTACGTTCTTCTTGTCTGTTAGTTTGAAGATGGAAAGTGGTGCTAAAATATAAGTCAGTGCCCAGAGATTTTTGTAAGGTTCCCTAGAATTGCAAGGTGAATCGGGGATCGCAATCAGATATGATTGAGATAGGTACTCCATATAATCGTATGATCTCCTGAATATACTATCTGCTCAGGGAGTCGAGGGTAACTGTGATTCCTATTGGTAGAAAGTGTGCAGACTTTGTCAATCGGTCCACCACGACCCAGATAGCATCGTGTCCATGTGAGGATTTTGGAAGTCCGGTGATGAAGTCTATAGTTATATGTTCCAACTTCCATACTGGTATGGGCAAAGGTTGTAATCTCCCTCCTGGTCTTTGGTGTTCTGCTTTAACTTGTTGGCAGGTGAGACATCTTGCTACAAAAGATATAACATCCTTCTTTATCACGCCCCACCAATATTGACGCTTAAGATCTTGGTACATCTTATTCCTCCCCGAATGTACGGCAAAGTTGGATTGATGGAAATCTTTGAGAATAGCTCCTCATAGATCTTCAACGTCAGGTATAAAAATCTATTCCAAGAACCGTAGACTTCCATTTGTATGAATAGTCCAGTTGGTTTGTTCGTTGTTTCTAGTGTATCGCGCCTTGAGATAACTCGTATCTTGATCTGTGGCTTGAGCTTCTAGGATCTTGATGAGTAATGTAGGTGCAGCTATAACAGCAAATAGACATGCTCCTTCATCGCTCTCTGTCGATTTTAGATGGAATTTGTTTAAGGCATCCATTATTTTGCATTCCCTCGAAGCTAGGCTGGCTACTAGAGTGTTAGTGTGACGCTCCATCCTTCAGGCACGTCGAAACATACATAATTATAAGTAAGGAAAATATTTTAGCCATCCATTCATAGTTACATACAATAAGTATTACCTCATTAAGAGTTTTAAACTACTCAAAATATATAACGATTACAGTTTCACAAAACATTCAACAACAAAAATTATAATGCGCACGGGGAAACTGAACAAAAAGAACAAAAAGTGTGATCATCAAATTCTTTAATTCGCATTGTCGAGGTCGGTTAGCTCCTGCCACTCACCTCGCTCCTCGAAACCTCCTTCTTCTTCGAGTGCGGCTTCCTCAAAAAGTTCTTCTTCCTCACCTGTGGCACGAATGCCATAAACAAAAGCCCAGAAGCAAACTCTCTAAACCTTCTAACCAAACTCACAACAAAATATTCTACAACACAAATCATATAACACCCCGTACAATTTATAGTTAAGGAGACAGATAAATTTGACAATTACGACAAGGTAAGTATATATAAGAACAAGAATGCAGGTGCGTGAATCAAATGAATGTGGTGCAAATGCCCAACCCGATATACATCCAAAACCATAACATGAATTCCACGTCGGGAATTTCAGAGTAGACTTTATGGGAATTTGATCACCAAACGTATCCTCGCCTCATTGTGAAAGGTAAACGCTCGCCTCGACTTCATGTCTCAACCATTTTACTCAATGGCAAGAGCATGGGGGTGGGCCAATAACATCCTTATTCCTTAACCTGGGCCAACTAAATGCGCACAAATCCCACCTTAAGGACAAGAATGCTCATTTGGTGTCAACCTAAAGTCAAAATTACCAAAATTAAAAGGCTAGTGATGAACCCATGGTGTATAACTCCTTTCATAATAAACAATCTTTCAATCCATTTTCAAAATTGGTAACCAGGGATGCCCTAGGTTCAAGACCACAAAAGGAATGATTTCAATATAATCCAACCCACAATGACAGGTACAAAAGGGGACTCCGATAAGCCAAGATGCAAGTGTGATAATTCTCATGGTGTGCAACATGCTTCTCATATACAACTAATTATAGCACGACATCTAAGTATGGTATAGCATAAGGTACAATTCATTAAAGCATGAAGTATAAGTATACGAAGCACAAGTGATAATTCATGAGACATAAGTTCAACCTAGCGGCATGGATTTTATTCATCAATTAATCAATTTCATACACCAATCATCAAGCATAATTCATTTAAGGTCCATACTTTCAAGTCCCACAAAAATGACATGCCACTTATACACTTAGCTAAATTAAAGTAAATGTTCAAGTGTCAAATTAAAAATCATAATAGTGTTTTGGAGTACCTAGACATGGAGTTAAGTTCTAATTTTTGGACACCAATTAGATACAAATAGTTTCTATAACTTTTATGTTTAATACTAAGGTTAGATCCTAGAGAAAATGGGTAATTTATTTCATTTAAGAGAAAACAATTCAGCACTTAACAGAGAAAATTACATAATTTAGGCCTCTATTGGCCTCAGTTTTGGGGCATCACGTCAAGGGCTATGGATCTAAATTTTGGATATGTTCTAGATTAGTGTGTCCCCTACAAGTTTTATATTTTGTACTAAGGCTAGTTATTTGGAACAAGTTGAAGATCTTGACCATTTTACAAAATGGGTTCATCCAGCAGTAAATGGTTCAGCAGAGGGTATCTAGGGCTAATATTTGGTCAGTAAATAGTTTGATATGTTCTCTACATGTTTCATGAAAACCACCTTTGGATTTGGTTATTAAAAATATAGGTTTCTAGTCTTGTAAAAACATGTGACAAAAAGCTCTATCAGCCACATATTTACAGCAGTGTTTTTGAGAAGGGTTTTGACCTGTCAAAACTTCTTATTTTGGGCTCATTTTTTGTTGACAACAATATATACATGGGTTCTACCAATTTCATGTTTTGACCTAAGCTTGGTTCTTAGTCTAACCTTGGGTTTTTCTGTCTGTAAATCAGGATGGTCAGAATCAGACACTTTTTAGTAAAAATGATGTATCTCGAGTTCTACCTAATGAAATCACTTCTAACCAATTTTGTATGTAAGATAACTTCAAAACTAGGTCTGGACACAAATATCACACTTAGATCATTTTTCTACAAGTTGTTGTGATAAATCGAATTTCGAGGTAGAAAGTTAAAATATCCAGAAACTTAGGATTTTAGGGTTTTGATGTCTTAGCTCATGATATGTTAAGATTTAGTTTATTTTCTTTGCATACATGTACTTTTACATATATATCAGAGTTCCAAAACATATACAAGTTGTTTAAACTCAAAAATAGTCACATGCAAACTTGTCCAACAATAGATTAAACATAAACAGCCCCTATTCTATCATCACAATGCCTTTTTATTTGAGATTTTATTTTTTATTCTTGTGTGTATTATAAGAGATGAGTTGAAGAAGATTTATGTGTGAGAATAATAGAGGGTTATAGGAGTTTACTTGTTTTGAAGATCTGAAGGAAGAAGAATGGCTAGGACTTGGTTTTAAAACTCCTATAGGGCTCCTTGGACTCCTTCTTTTTCTCCTTCTTCTTCCTTCCCCTTTTCTCCCAAAACATAAAAACCACCTCAAGAACACTATATTCTGGTTTCTCTCACTCTCCTAAATGAGAATGGGGTGTTTGGGTCTTGATTTTTATAGAGAAAGGGGATAGTGGTTTTAATGATGGTTTGAAGTTTTAATTTAATTTTTCTTAAATTCTATTGGGTGCATGGTGGGTGTGCTCTATTTGAGACATATACATATCAGATATGGTAAGTGAGAGTTTTCCTGGGGCTGTTTGGGGAGGCTCAACAGCTGATTTTGTATTAATTTGGGGTTTAAATTATGTTTTGGTATCATTTTGTGCAAGAAAATACCTAAAATATTGATTTTGTGTATCTTTTTGCTATCTTAACCTACTAAAACCTATTATTTTAGTTTTTTTTTTGATTAATTTAGTATTTTCATGTATTATCATAATTTTTATAGCAATTAAATAAATAGGTGTATACTTTTAAGTCAAATTAAGCTAGTTTGACAAGAATTGACTTTTTGACTTATTTATTATGTAGGAATATTAAATAATAATATGTTTGCTTTGGTTGACTTATATTATTATATTATTACATATATTACTTGTCTAAAAAGTCTTGGGTCAAAATAATGCTTAATTTGTACAACTTTTTTTCATTTGTGAGCTAAAAAGGCAAAAAAATAACTTTTTATGCACTAATCCCAAGGTGGCTGGCCATTCAAGGGTATTTTTGTTATTTTTATTGTTAGTTTGTATTTTTTATTTAATTGTGTCTAAATATCTAATTTAGGGTGCCTATATGTGAAAATTTAAATTTTTAAAACTTTTTGCTGTACTAGATGCAAAATAGTTATTTTACCCTAATTATGAGAATATTTGATTTTCAACCTAATATTTTTTATTATTTACTTAATTTAGGATGTTAGGAGTCTTCTTTGAGTATTAGGTCTTTGCCTCTGAGTATTAGGTCTTTGCCTCTGAGTATTTAGTCTTTTTTGAGTTTTCGGGTCGAATTAGGGTTTCAAGTTGAGTTAGGGTTTCTATCCTTCTAACGACCTAAGATCTCATTAGGTAACCGTCGCTAATACTAGGGTTTGGGCTAGATTGCTACACGGGTCGTTACAAACCAGGTTGTTACAACTAGGGACCGAACCGAGTTGTTACAGAGTTAGACTTTCGACTGAGGGCATCTGCCACGACATTTTCTTTTCCTAGATGATACGACAAGGTAAAATAGTAGTCTTCTAGGTATTCCATGCAATGCCTTAGTCGCATATTCAACTCCTTCTGAGTGAAAAAGTGCTTGAGGATTTTATGATCAGTGAAGACTTCGAATTCTTCTCTATATAGGTAGTGTCACCATTGCTTCAAGGCAAAGACTACAGCTGCCAGTCCTAAGTCGTGTGTAAGGTTGTTCCTTTCATGATTCTCCAGCTGCCTAGAACCGTAGGCAACGACCTGTCCTTTCTGCATTAACATGCATCTAAGGCCTTCTTTCGAAGCGTTGCAGTAATAGTATACCCTTCATCTCTCTCAAGGATGATTAAATTAAGTTAAGGGAACTTGTCAACCTTTTCTTAAGTTCTTGGAATGAGCTCTTGCACTTCTTCATCCATAAATACTTCACTTCTTTCTTGGTCAGATGGGTTATAGGCATTGCAAATCTAGAAAAATGTTGGATAAATCTTCTGTAGTATCCGGCTAGACCTAGAAAACTTTGAATTTCAAATACGAACTTGGGCTGCTTCAATTCCAATACGACTTCAACTTTGGTTGGGTCTACTGCCACTCCATTTTCAGAGACCACATGTCCTAAAAGTTTCACTTCTTTTAACCAAAATTCGCATTTACTAGCCTTTTCATACAACTTATTCTCCCGTAAGGCTTGTAAGACTATTCTCAGATGTTGCTCTTGTTCTTCTTCAGATGTAGAGTATATCAGGATGTCATCGATAAAGACTACAACAAACATATCGAGGTAGGGTGTGAAGATTTTGTTCATCAGGCTCATGAATACTGCAAGTGCATTGGTTAAACCGAAAGGCATTACTGTGAATTCATAATGACCATAACGAGTGCGAAAATCCACCTTCTGAATATACTCATCCTTGACCCTTAATTGGTGATACCCATGTAATAACTAGAACTCAAATATATGAATAGAAAAGAAAAAACATCTCAAAAGAAATAAAATCTCGAACCTAAGTTCGGTAAGAAAAACTGGCCCGACCATTTAACCTTTTTGAGCCCGAGACTCGGGATAGAGTGGGAACCATGTAAGCATATATTAAAATCCTAATATTGAGGATAAGAATTCAAAGTTTAAGTCCAAGTTGTTTAAAACAAGAGTTAATCTCGAAAGGTCAAGAAACGAACCTAAATACAAATACTCAAATTTTTTCCTATAATTAAATTAAAAAAATTATTTTGATATATATATATATATATACTCAAGTGGCTAACCACCTAGGAAAGTGTGCCCAACATGGTGGCCAAGTTTCATGAACCTAAGTTAACTTAAAGTAATTAATGTTAGGCAAATTAACCCATGGTTAAGGAAGCTTCTCAAGCAAGCTTTTTCCATGAACTTTTTCTATAAAAAAAGGCAATTAAACCTTCCATTTCCCTTCTCTAATTCGTCCATAGTGGGAGGAGAGAGAGAGAGAGAGAGAGAGAAGAAGAAGAAGAAGAAGAAAAGAGAAGAAAGAAGAAGTAAGAGAAAGAACCAAGGAACTTTAGTGGAATCCATGGATGCTAAAGCTAATTCCTTGATCCATATCATCAAAGAGTGATCTATATAAGGTAAGTAAGACTCTAACATATCTGGTTTTATACCTATCAAATCTCTATTTCATCATTTGAAAACACCAATCAAAGATCAAGAACCGAACATGAATCGAAAAGGCGTCATGGTGCGATTTTATGACTGTTTTGGTGTGGTTGTTGTGTTTTGAGGTTTTCATTAGGTTTTCTAATGGATCCATGGCATGAAAAGGTTCTGGAGTTATCATAGTTGAGTGTATAAAACATGGATATAAAGGAAATGGACCAACCATTGACACACATGATGCTAGGAGACTAGATCTAAACATGGCCTGTAAGTTGAGCCTTTCAACCTCTCTGCCTTGATCTTTGAAACTTCATAACTCAATGTAGAAATATGATCTTAGCATGTTCTTTATTTCCACATCTATAGGTTTGTGTTACCGTTCATGCAAAATTGGTTTGAACTCATTTGAGTGAGTAGAACTCGAGATATTGCATTTCTACCAAAGTGTGTCGGTTTCAGACCAATTAACTTTGCAGACCCAAACACCCTAGCTTATATTGCGATACGAGTTTTTATAAAAACATAAACATTATAGATAACATATATATCTAGCTACCTACCAAAAAGGAGCCTAAAATATTGAGATTTGATAGGTCAAAAATACTCTGAAAGTCTCTGTTGTGGTTCAGCGATTAAAAGACTCTTCTATCACATATTTTTGTATGATCAAAAACCCCTATTTCTATTGTCATACTCCAAATACGGACTACATGAATATTGTAGGTAACATATTAAACTACTTGATGTACAAATATTGGACCTAGATATCTCGGGAAAGTCCCTCAAACTTGTTTCGAACTCTCTGTTCAAAACTGGTTCTGCTGAGGGTTTGGTGGCTAACAGAACCTATTTTACAATATGGCTTATATCTTTAACTTGTTTCACATAACTACCCATAGAATTCTTCGTAAGACATGTAGGGGACATGTTAAGCTAGAACATATCCAAAAAATGAGCTTGCTTTGAATTGATTTGATGCCCCAAAACTGAGACCAACAGAGACACGTTTCTAGAAAATTTTCTGTGCAAGTGCTGAACCATTTTTGTCTGCATCAAGTTTTTCACCTAGTTGCCTTAGGTTTTGGCTTTGGTCTTAAATATAAAGGTTGTAGTGACTATTTTAATCTAAAGCTTCACCAAAAATCATAATACAACTCCAAGTCTAAGTAACTTAAAATGCAACGGTACTTTAAGATTTAATAATTTGGAAGAGAGTAATAAATGGTTAAGTTAAATCCTTAAACAAGTGAAGGATTTGGTAAGTGCGTAGTACCCCATAAACCTAAAAATAAAGTAACCATGGTCCCAAAAATCAAAGAAAATATTCGACGGTCCGAATCATTTTAGTTTCACATGCTAAACGGGGAGGGTTCCGTGTTTACAGTTAAGCCATGTTTACTTGCTAGGCATGGAAGTTTTGTTATCCGAGGAGCAAGCTTAGCTCGTTGACAAAGGCTCGGTTTGTACGCATATAAGATATGGTGAGAGTGATTAGCCATTATCTTAAACTTGAGTTTATGAAAATGATGCTTGAAAATACTTTGAAGCACATGTTCTGAACTATGACCAATTTTGATGATCGCATGAACTCGTTGTTTTCAAATGCCATGATGTTTTTAATTCGAGTGTGCTATCCATGATATTTTGAGCAAGCATGATGATATTAATAAAGAAATTGTCAATGTTGTGTTGTTGTTTCCAAAGTGCCAAGTTACAAGGGTTTTCGGCCCTTTATTTACCATTATGAGGGAGGTTACCCAACTATGAGTTTTTCATTTGTCTCTATAAGGGAGGTTTCCTGTTAAGCGGGGATTTTTGCCTTTAAGACTTTTAAGCTGAGTCCCAGGTTTTAGCACATACCACTCGTGCTTGGTAAAGAGTGGCCCTCATTTTATCACGTTGCTATTCGTGCATTGCGAATTGAGGTTGCGTTACCGTCGAAACTCCCAGTCGTGAGGTTGACGACTACTTGGACACTGTTGGGGTTTGAGTCTAGTTTTAAGAAAGTGGTTTTCATTTTAAATTCTAGCGGTTGAGCCAGGAAAATTTTTCCTGTTGGAAGTACTGAGAAGGTTTTGTAAATCTGTGATATTTTTCATCTTCAAGCGAATGCATTAGTTTCTTGGTTTTTGTGGAAAATGTGATGAACTATTTTTAGAAAGAGTTTTCAGTTATCCTTAACTAAATAACTGTCTTTTTTGTTCATGATAATGCTAAGTGCGCTCTCCTATAACCTCTGTGATTCAGATAATAGGACTGGCTAGGAGTTGGTCCACCACAGGCATCGTCGAGTAGTTTTGGATCTGGTGTTGGGAATCATTTTGGTTCAATTTTTCTTTTATTTAGTTTTTAGTTTTGGTAAAGTTTCATGTATAAGACTTGAAGGTTTTTGATAATTTAGACTTAATGTATTCCCTTGGGATGGTGAATCCCTAGTGACTCATGTTTATCCCTTTTGACATTAGGGATTGTGGTTGCTTAGAAATTCTTGTTTGGTCTTTTAATATCATTATGTCTTGTCTTTCTCTTTAGCTACTGGTCTGCGGTAGGATCACATCCCTCTATACAGGTTTGGTGTCTTGTGGGAGTGGAGTGTTACATTTTAGTATCAGAGCCCTAGGTTATAGGTTCTATAGACTTACCAGAGTGTGGTTTGTGGTGGACTGTAGGTTAAGTGTGTCAACTCGCAATTTGTTGAGAAGAGTGGTTTAGGCCTGGGGTTATCATACCTTTGCCTTCGAGCATTTGACTGACTGGCTTTGAGGTCCATTTGGGAAATGCGTTCTGCAGATGTAGAGTCTTAATTGGAAGTCTAAGCAAGTTATTAGATTGGGGAGATAACCTGGGAGGGGTCTTGTGTTGCTGTCGATTTGTGAAGTCTATGTAAGTTATCAGATTGGGGAGATAACCCGAGAGGGGTCTTGTGTTGCTGTCGATTTGTAAAATCTAAGTGGGTTATCAGATTAAGGGAGACGACCCTTGTGTCATTAAAACCTTTCGTAGACAGTTTGTTCTTTTCCTTATGTCTATAAGTTGGACTCCTGTGTCGAGCCTTAAGTTATAGCTTCCCGACGATAGGAAGGAGCATGGAGAAACTCAGATGGAGCGTCATTCAACCCGGACCAGTATAATGAGGCATGACAAGAAAAATCTCTGTAAGTGGGACCGATAGAACCTGACCCAACCGCTAGGATGTTGGAGGCGATCGTAAGACTAACTGAACAAAATGCAAGTTGGATCACAATGTAAGCTGATAGGAGCAGCAACTCCTTAATCAAATAATTTAAGGATCTGGGTATAAAGGAGTTCACAAGAACCCTTAGCCCCGTAGAAGTAGAAAACTGGTTGAAAGATGTTGTACTTAATCTGGATAGGTTGGGGTAGATGCATATAATAGGTTTGTCCTCGTAGCTTTTATGTTTAGGGGAGAAGCGTATCACTGGTGGGAAGCCACGGAGCGCTTACTAAAGATGCTGGTGCTAGGAGTTGAATCTCCCGTACCTTAGAGAATCACTTGGGATCGTTTACAGAAAGCGTTTGACGAGTAGTACAAACCCATAAACTACAAGCATGAGAAGGAGCAAGAATCTATCGACTTGGAACAAGAAAGGATGACTGTGGCAAAATACGAGATGAAGTTTATAGAGTTGTCACGATATGCCACCCAGCTTATGCCTGATGAGAAGACAAGGTGTAGAAGGTTTAAGAAGGGACTAAGTTTTTTGATTAGAACAAGGATGACGATTCTCGAGATGAACAACTACGCAAGATGGGTGAATATAGCACAAGATGAATTGCAATGTGAACCAAAAGGACCAGTAACTCTTTAGTTAAACAATTTAAGGATTTGGGTACCAAGGAGTTTGTGGAAACAGTTCGTCCCGCTGACACTAAAAATTAGTTGAGGGGTGGAGTGCGCATTTTAAATAGACCGAGTTGTTCTGTGGTAGGTTCTTAAGTACCAATTTATATTGGTTTGACATCTAGACTGTGTAACTCTTATGGAGTTAGTATTCGATTTCTGTTGTGGTATCAATGCGAGTTGCTAGGAAGATACTCTTGAAAATCTTTTGTGATCTGACTCGTTAGGGTAAGCTTATTTAGATTGGTGCGTAAATGTTGCTTTATGGAGAAGAAATTTTCTTATGAGAATGTGTGGACTCTATGTATGAGAAGTTGAGGGGTGAAATAATTTTATTTTTTTCCCGTGGAGTTGCATAGCAACTTAGTGTGAGTACATCGAAGGACTAAGTGTTAGGATGGGAATAGTGAATGCGTAAGTGAGAGTATATGAATTAATGGGTATAATTTTTGGTAATTGGCCTTCAGTGAATCAAGTGCCTTAGTAAAATGCGGGTAAGATGAAATAGTTAAAGTGTGAAAGTGGTTTTTGGTTCGGTTGTGTGGCAGAGAATGAGTGAAGGGATTGAGTGATGATGGTAAGAGATTTTAGAATTAGGAGTTAGTACTGTTCGGTTAAAGGATTGTTGGGTGAGTGGTACGTATGTGAAGGAAAGATGCGAATGTATATTGTATTATGATGAGGGTTGTGAATGGGTTCATATGAGTAAGCATATACCTGTGGAGAATTTAGTCTATGTTGTAAGTTTAGCCCTAGTGACGCATTAGGTTTAAGTGGCGGTATTAGTCTTCACGGTCGTAAAGCTAGTGTGGTAATTAAAAGTGTATGTAAAGATTATGTGTTGAAGATAGAAGATAGGGAGATGTTGGTAGATTTGATGCATTTGGTTATATCTGAGTTTGACTTGATTCTTGGGATGGACTGGTTGTCATCATACCATGCGTCGCTAGACTATTTTAGGAAAAGAGTAATCTTTTGGATACCTGAGGAGGAGGAATTCGTTTTCCAAGAGGACAAGAGTAGAACACCTATTTGTATCGTGTCGGCCACTAAGGCTTCGAAGATGTTGAAAGGGGTTGCCAGGGTTTTTTTTGGCACATGTGATGGACGTAGAGATGAAAGAAAAGAAGCTTTCGGAGGTACCAGTTATTTGTGAGTTTCAAGATGTTTTTCCAGTTGATTTACCAGGTTTACCCCCAGATCGAGAAATGGAGTTTACAGTTAATCTATATCTGAGTACAACGCCCATATCTATTCCTCCCTATAGAATGTCATCGGCTGAGCTACTAGAGTTGAAGGAACAATTACAGGAGTTATTAGAAAAATGATTCATCTAACCTAGTGTCTCACCATGGGGACCACCTGTAATGTTCGTGAAAAAGAAGGATGGAACACTGAGGATATGTATCGATTATCGACAATTGAATAGGGTGACCATTAAGAACATGTATCCTTTGCTTAGGATAGATGACCTATTCGACCAGCTACAAGGAGGAAGAGTGTTCTCAAAGATAGACTTGAGGTCAGGATACCATCAATTGAAAGTGCGGAAGTTTGATGTACCCAAGACTGCCTTTAGGACCCGTTACGGGCATTATAAAATTGTGGTGATGCCTTTCGGGTTAACGAATGCGCCTGCGGTGTTTATGAACCTGATGAATCGAGTGCTTAGAAGTTTTCTAGACCAATTCATGATTGGGGAATCATAGTTAGAGAATCAACCAAAAAGGTATTCTTCTAAATTAACTGTGGTTGCATGGGTTTTTATTTTGATCGTTCGATATCAAAAGTTTTATCTGGAGCCCGTTTTGGCAATTGCCCATCCATTTATTTTTTTATCGAAAATTATTTACAAAAACAATGATCTTGGTAGTTTTTCCTCCAACATATACATGCTTCAAGAGCTCCTCCGAGACAAGCAAGAGCACAAACAAGGCTTGAGAAGTATGGTATGAATATTAGGATATTGAGTGGGAATTAATTTTGGTAGAGTTTTGTTATCCTGGATCCTTCTCTCTCTTTATTTCTGTGCAAAACGTCGCCTACTTATAGGCAAGTTGGGAGACCTGACACCCTTTGGAATGCTTCCACATGTCCAAAAAGGGTTAATAGTGACGGCCGCTACCTTTTTGCTTTTGTACAATATAGGTTGCTACCTTTATGGTGGTAAAAAGGACAGTCGTGACGTTCAAAAGTCATAGCCTGGATAAATAGGCAACGAGCGTAATAAAAAAAGTCACAGCTTGGTTTAGAGTTTTCAAAAAGGTTACGGCCGTGAGAGTAAGGACACGGCCTATTCTATGTTTTCAAAAAAATGTGGTGGCCGTGAGGATAGGAATGTTATGACCTGAAGGATTTTTAGGGCTTTTGGGTTTTGAGCTATATGCGTGATTTTGCTAGCTTGGGAGTATCTTTGAGCATGATTCTCATACTTTCGTCATTGGAGCACATTCGAGACGAGTGCCTAAGATTCGGCTTGGTCAAATTGGGGTGTCTACAGTTGCCCCTCTTTGATAGAGCTTGCAGCAACTCACGATGCATGTAAATGTCAAAGCTCTAGAGACAAATCAATTGAATATGCCACCAATCTTAGGTATAAATAAAACATGCAGAAAAGCGTGGTCGAACCCGAGTTTCCATCGAGCTTCTTATATACCCTATTGTAAGGGATCAGACCGATCGTAGTTCATGGGGCAATGCATATGGTGCAAATAGGCTAACCATGATGTATGGCAGATGCAAAACATGGTGCAGGTCTAAGGTATGAGGCAAAACATAGGAACTTTAAAAGGTCAAGTCAGGACCTGAAGAAGTAATCAATCAATTCAATGCTTTAAGAAATCCATCGGATGTGCCTAGGAAGCAGGGCTTAGGGTACCTAAAACACTAGGGCTTGATGAAGAGGTATGCCTAGTGTTCTAGGGCTTTGAAAGAAAGGGATGTCTAGTCATCTAGGGTTTTAAGGAGGAATGCGTAGTCATCTAGGGCTTTAACGAAAGGCATGCGTAGTCATCTAGGGCTTAAAATAAAGGGACCAAGGAAGCTAAGGTCAATTTAGGGTCATGCGGAGACTGATAAGTCAATTTAGGGTCATGAGATGAACCAAACACTTGAGGGGCCAGCTTATCAGTTTTAGGTCATGATGAGGACCGTTAAGGGTAAAGGGGTAAATTTTGGGTCATCAGAGGACTAAAAAGTTAGTTTAAGGTCATGAGAAGGACCAAAGGTACAAGGGAGCATTAATAATAATAAAGAAGGGTTAAGAGAGCTTTTGATTGCTCAAAACCCACACGAGGTGACTCCAAGGTCTAAACAAGGGGAAAACGGAAATAAACAAACAAAGAGGTCGTCACTTTTATATGTTGCGGCCTGTAGTATTTTAAGGAGATAGAAGCCTGAACATAGAGTTTATAGCCTTGAGAAACCATTGGGAAAATGACACAACCGTGACAATACAAATGGCAGCCTGGGTCAAGTTATTGCGGCCGTTAGTTTAAAAAGAAGCGGAGCGCATAACCGTGAGGTCGATAGCAGATTATGAACCTGTGACAGGTTAGAACTTTCATTCGCACGAAGCTTCAAAACTCTCTCTTCTTACCAGTCCTATCACTCTCTCGACTCTCTCTTGCTTCTCTCTCACATCTCTCTCTCTCTCTCGACTCTCTCTCTCTCTCGAGCTCTCTCTCCCTCTCGGCTCTCTCTTTCATGAGCTCTCTCTATCTCTCTCATGCTCTAGCGATGTTTTTTCTCTCCCTCCTCTCTTGGTTTTCTCTGCGATTGTTGAAGACTTTTGGTTTGTGGATGGCAATGGTGCCGGTGGAGGTGGAGGTGGAGGTGTCGTGACTGATGGTGGAGATATTGGGGGTGTTGTGGCACCAGTTGTTCGTGACAATGGTGGTGATGGTGGTGCTGATGGGGACGATGATCTCCTACTCGAGGGAGGAGGAGCGCCGGGTATGCCGGAACACTTTGATGCCGGGACTTACATCTCTCTTCTTCACCGGTTGCAAAAGCTGGCTATGAAGAGGTTCATCCTTTCGGACGTGATAGCGAAGTGCGAGGTCCTTCTCTTGCATCGCGAGGATCACCTCTCGACGAGGAACCTTGAGGTAAGTATCGTTTTGAACACTTACATTGATTATTTCATTTGACATTGAATTGCATTGATCTACGACTTTAGATATTAAGTTTGAATTGAATCAATCTTGATCATTGAATTGGTTGTTTGGTTTAAATTGTGGAGTTCAAGATTTGAAATTGGTGTCGGAGTTGGTTTGTATCTTGGACTTAACTAGGTTTAGACCTTGACTTGAATTGGATGAACCTTTGCTCTTGGATGGGATGAGTCTTTAAATAATGGGACAAAACTTTGAACTTTTGACTAAAACAACCTTTGGATTGAAAAACTAATTTTTAGATGACTCCTTAAAACTTTGAATTTGGATGAAAATGGACTTGGGTTAAAACGAAACTCTGAATCTTCAAACTTGGATTGAAAAATGATCTTTCGAATTGAATCTTGAACTTGGATTGACTGTTGAACTTGGGTTGAACGTTGGACTTGGTTCTAATGAAACTTGAATTTTGGATGTAGAAAACTCAGACTTTGTAGAAAATGATTTGAGGTTAAATTCAGATTTTGGGTTTGGGTTAGGTTGAAACTGATTTTTGACTTTTGAATTAGGTCACATTAAGTGGGGCTTACTTGAATTGAATTTAGATTGGGCATGAGCTTGCTTTGTATTGAATTTCAAAATTTGGTTAAAATTTGAAAATTTTTGAACTTTGGCACATGTCTTGTGTACGGGTTGGCTATAGGTTTAGGATGCGTTCGAGTCAAACTTAAAAGTTGAATTGAAATTTTTTTTTATTTTTTTTAGTTTGAATTCTGAAACGAATCTTCTGGAATTTGGATTGAACTGGATAGATCTTGTGTTAGAACAAGTTGGATTTGAGCAGAGTCAGATTTTAGATTAAGCTTTCGAGTTAAGTTCAAGTCCTAACGTTTGGAGATTGAGATTGATTTTGGAATTGCGTGAAGTGAATCATTGGTTGTGAGTTTTGTTATTCGTTTAAAATAAATTGGTCTTAATGAAGTTTTCAAATTTTAAGCAAGTAAATTAGTCGTCGTCTTTCAAGAATTAAAAACAAATCCCAGATTGGAAGGAAGTTACATCTCTTTCTTTTTTCTTTTTTTTTTAAGTTTGAAACTTGGATTTTGAATTTTGAGGGAAGTTTGGGTTACCTATGGTTGTCTTGGGATCCATTTAGCGGATTTGTTGCTTTAATCATTGTTTATTAGTAAAGAATTCTGTTTCAATTATCTTTATCGCGCATTTTGATTTCAATTTTTGTCATTGTTCCTGTCATTGTTTTTGTTTACTGATTCGTTTGAGGTTTTGGTGGATTCTCCGATGTCCTAGAGTGATATACAGTGCTCCCACCATGTAGCCGAGAGATCATTGACCGAGTCATCTTCGGCAGCTTCATTTCCACGCAAGAGGGGGCCAGCAATGACCAGGTCACCCTTACAGCTTTGACGGAGAGGTGGTGGGACACCACCAACACCTTCCACCTTCCCACACTCAAGGTGACTCTCACTCCTTTAGACTTCTCTCTTATCACTAGGATTCGGGTAGGCGGCGACCCGATCCCATTCGACCCAGAAATCTGTCGGAACCTCGAGGCACTCTTACACCTTCTTAGCCACGTGCCCCCTTCCATTAACAAGGGGAGCATATGATACACGTGGCTGAAGACGACCTTCCGCCATTTTACCTGCTCCGAGGTCCACCACTTTGAGTGGGTGGCGCGTGCATTCCTTCTCTATATGTTTTGAATATCCTTATTCCCGAACTTGGAGAATATAGTGCACCTCCACTACCTCGCTGCCATGGTGGTGGCAGACCAGATCGACTCCTTTGACTGGGGAGGAGCTGCACTGGCCACCCTGTACGAATACATGAGCGCAGCTACCTAGACTTCTAATCTGAGTGTCGGCAGATACTGGCGCATCTGGGAGGTATGTTTACTTTCTCTCTTTTTAGTACTTTCCTTTCTTATTTCCATGTCTGCGTATCTGATTCAACTTTACTGATGCTTCTCTTGATTTTCAGCCGCTTTGGGCTTATGAGTTCCTGAGCATACACCAGCCAGTGAACTCATGTGATGACCCCCTTGTGATCCACCGGGCACTTCAATGGGCTAGACACCATCGAGGTACGAAGCCTAGCGGCAAGGACTCAGATGATGACCGCCTTTTCCTTGACAGCCTTACTCTCGACCGAGTAAGTTACTCATGCTTTAAGTTCACTCACACTTCTCATTTTCTACACATAGACTGCTTGCTGACATGTTTCCTTTAACTTTCAAGTCCACTGGGACATTTGGGTGGGCATAGAGGAGCAAGCTGGTGCTAATTTGATGTAGAGCTGTGAGGTCACCAGGACCCGTGTCTTGTTTAAGGGGCCATTCTGTAAAGAGTGGGACCTTGGTAAGCTCGTCATTCGACAGTCCTTGGGGTATGATCATTTTCGTATTCGGAGGACACCTCTGGTGGGGATGCGTCAGACCGACACACTCCGCCCAGCCGAGATCATCCGAGCCATGGTGGGCCTCGATGCTGCTATGCTGATCGAGGGCAAGGATCGTGACTACACGGTCTTTGCCTGAGAGAGGTTCATGCCTACCATAGGAGCTCGTGCTGTTGTGCAGGGTCCTCCTCTTGTTGCTCTGAGCCCTGTACATCCCGAGCTTTCCTGACCGGTGGACATTTTTATGGATGGGGTTCTTCATCAGATCTGGATCCCTGAGCGAGCGGCCCCAGAGATTTTCCTTCCCCCTGGCGCTGAGCAGGTACAACATCCCTCCTTCCATTCTCGACACTGTTACTTGTATCTGACTATGATGATCTAACTGTACTAATTCCCATATATGATTGATCCTGACACCTGATTACACTGACTTATTTATTCTCTTGATAGTTGCATCGGGAGTAGTGCGACCAGTCCTTGCACTTGACCACCTGGTTGAGGGTGTTGGTCCGTCGTTGGGATGCAGCCTTCCGAGCTCATAGTTTGGAGCCCCCTACTCCTCGGGGTGGCCCCATTGCGGTATTTTCTGCCTTTAATTCTTGCTTTCTTTTTTATTCCTATTCATCTGCCTTAGCTGATGTGCCCCTTTTTCTTCTTTCAGCGTGGGCGTGGTGGAGGGCGAGGACTCGCAGTGGTCGCACAACACCTGCCGCCCCAGCTGCATCTTCTAGACAGACTTCTGCTTCTACTGCTACTTCTTCATCTCGGGCTCAAACTCCCAGTGTTACACAGATGATCGGCAGCTCAGAGGAAGCGGAGGAGATCGGGTCGATATTTGGAAAGTCGTCTCAGGGAGGCCACGTGGTTCGAGGGAAGAGGACCTGGCGAGAGTGACCATCCTAACCAGCTATTGATTTCCTTCATTCTTCTTCTTTTACGATTTATGGAGGTCTGCGTGCCCGTTCCCTTTCGGGCCTACGTGCCCTCTTGTCACATTTTGATACTTTATTCTTGGTTCATTATACTGATACACTATCTCTGATTCACCATTGCATAGATACATACTGATACATCAATGCACTACACAGATATTATGATGGCGCCTGCGTGCCTTTGATATTTTGCAAAAATATACTAATGGGGCCTGCTGCCTTCGATTTTTCTATCAGCCTGCGTGCCACATCACACATTCATATATTACTCTACTTTTGTTGGGTTGAGCCTTCATGCCTTGTGGTTTGCACTTTTTAATTATCATGGATGCTTAGACTCTTTTATGACATGCAAACTACTCTTGAATGCTTAGATTTTGATTATGCATGATGTATGACTTATAAGTTATGATCTTGTCTTATGAACTGCTTTTCTTGTTGTGAGTTGCTAACAAGTGCACAATTTTAGTTTGGAGCATATTGGAAAATGGGGATAGCCTGCTAAAAATTTTGCATAAAAAAAAAGATGGCAGCCGTGAGAATGAATATGGTGGCCGTTGGTTTTAGATATAGCGGCTTGAACTTCTGTGAACAATAGTTCACGGCCTGGATTTTGATTGTTACGTTCGCGAAGTTTGGAAGAACCAATGTAACAACCATAAAGAAAAGATATGGCGGCCACGAGAAATAAGGTGACGGTCGTGAGTAACCTTTTTGGCGCAAAATCTCAGGCAGATTTTAGGTTTCCCTCCTTTTTTACTCTATAAAAGAGTGACACTACTCCAGATCCTACTGTACTGTATATTAGGCATTTTCCTTGCATTCTTCATGGCCCACTCCTATAGCAACTCCTTATTGGCTTGGATGGGCAACTTCTCTCCAGTTAAGCACGGGAACTTTCTCAACTTTAGCCTAGATGTGCTATTCTCCTTTCAAAGCATGAGGGTTGATTGGCATCTACTTCGAGGGGCTACCCAACTGTGGGATCCCAAAATGCACGTTATTTGCGTCGGCAATGAGGAGTTATATTCGACCGTAGAGGATTTCTCTACTATCCTTGAGATCTCGGGTCGCGATGAAGTGATAGTCCCTGCTCATTTCTCAACTGCTAGAGACAAGTTGATGCAGCTTTGTGGTTTTTCCCATCGTGAGGCTACTTTGATTACTCATGGTGGATCCCTTGATGTGGCTCGGATCATAGACCACTTTGGGCCGCGGTGGTCCCTTGGCGACTTCCCTTTTCAGCTTCAGCATAGGTACGCTTTGTGCATTTTTCTTTTAGCTCGCTTCCTCCAGGAACCTTCAGATGGGTAGGCTAGCTCTTCTTTGGTGACGTGGCCTATCAGATTCATGACGGTCGGGACCCTGTCATGTTGATTCTGGCTGAGACGCTTCGGGGGCTTGATGGAGTCCATGCTGAGGATGCTCCTTATTTTGCTGGTAGTGCACTCTTACTGCAGGTATTCACTCATCTCTTC
Source organism: Heliamphora ciliata (assembly GCA_032360265.1). Lineage (NCBI taxonomy): Eukaryota > Viridiplantae > Streptophyta > Magnoliopsida > Ericales > Sarraceniaceae > Heliamphora > Heliamphora ciliata. Next base: position 29,816 of record JAUMHN010302224.1, read on the forward strand.
TTTTTCTGTATTCTCTCAAATTTTTTCACTCAGCTCTCCTTTTTCCTTATTTCTCTCAGGTTTAGTTGATGGAGAAGGTGAATTTGTTGAAGAAACTTGTATCTGATACTTATAGCATTAAGTCATTTATTTGTCGTCAAGTCTACCGACTTTACTCCACTGAAGCTGATTGGAAGGATTATCTGAGTTCTTTGACTAGGGAGGACATCTCTTAGCTATGCCCCTGGCTAAAGATATCTTCTATGACTGTTTCCACTACCGGTCACTCGGGGGTCCTGATGGTTGGAATGAAGTTGGCCACCTTCTATCATCCTTAGCGCATTCTACGACAGTTTGGGCGTACCCAGATCTGTTCCGAGACTTCTATGAGCCATCTGTACAGTCATCCTCACGGAGCCCCTTTCCTAGGTCAGTATCACCAGGCTTAGACTTCTCGATTGAGGATACCAATTGCCAGGGACTTCGATAGCAGGCTTTCTGAGGTTTGTAGGGTTTGGTTGCAGATAGAGATAAAGCGCGAGGCAGGATAAGGAAGAGATGCAAAGAGAAGGAGGACTTGACTTCTTTTTCTCTGTCTCAATATCTATGTTTACTTTCCTTTTTATCTTTTTAGGATGAGGACTTGTGAGCCTCTCTTATATCTTTTGATATCTGTATCGGTAAACTCATTAATGAAAGTCTCTCCACTTTAGGTTTGCGATGGCTTTTTAAATTCTATTCTTATAACATAATCACTTTATTAGAGAAACTTAAAACAAGCTTTTGCATTGATCAACTTATTTGAAGCACGATTACAAGGAGGGAATTCTAAACAAAGGTTTGGGCCGAACTTTGGACATAAGAGGCCTACGTATCCCGAAGGAAGAAAATCAGGCCATAACGTAGTTCAAGGCGTGGTTAATACTCGAGTATTAAGGCTCTCCTTTTGCGGGCTTTTCCCTCAAGGGTAGAATCTTCTAAGCTAGTCTGAATTGATAGGTGTAGAGAAAACATTCCCGTTTAAGTCCATTAGAATTGCGACACCTCCTAACATGTGGGTTTTAATAAGATAGAGTCTGGCCCAATTGGGTTTGAACTTGCCCCTAGGGTCGAAAATTGGAGCTCTGATCTCTTTGAGAACTAAATCACATTCCTTTAAGTTTCGGGACTTAACCTTCTTGTTGAACGCTCGAGCTATCCTCCTCCGATACCCTTGAACATGAAATAGTGTTTCAAGTCTTCTTTTGTCAAACAAGAGTAATTCTTCAAATCTATTCCTCTCCCATTCTGTCTTGGGAATTTCACTCTCTACCATTATTCTTAAAGTCGGGATTTCTAATTCAATAGGTAGGACTGCTTCTATTCTGCAAACCAAGGCATACGGTGCGGCCTCGATTGAAGTTTTAATCGATGTCTGGTATCCCCAAAGTGTAAATGGTAGCTTTTCTGGTCAATCCTACTTCCCTCTATCATTTTTTTGAAGGATTTTCTTAGAATTCTTATTTGCGGCTTACACAGCCCCACTGGTTTGTGGTGTTAAGGTTGCATACTGAAAATCATATTTTTAGTATTTAATTTTATTTTAATAAAATTAAATTTTTTATTTTATGACAATCTTAATGAGCAATGTATGCAATGTTATTTCTTTAATATTTTGCATGAATTTGCTTTATTCTATACAGTATTTAATCTAGTATGTAAATTACGGCTTGCACACAAAAGGCCAAATTTTAGATTTTTGCAGAATATAAGAACTTGTTCATAGTTTATATGAAAATGGACATATTATCGATACGACTATAGCACAAACTTTTAGTAGGCCTGTCTTGGTTACAATGAATAGATAATAGCGTCGCCTATTATTCTGACTCTCTGTGCTAGTACACTTTCTGTGTATTGAACGGACACATTAGGGTAATTAATTTTATACCGACTATATAAATTAATTTACACCCCAATGTTATTACGAAGAGTCCGATCTTATATGGGTCTATATTCCCGGTGAATTAGATAGCGGTATTATTTATATGGTGAATATTAATTATTGATGGAATCTACATCTCGAATGATCGGGATTGGCGATACCCCTTTAAGGAAGCTTATAAGTTTTAATCTGGCCAAACCCTGCCGGTGGATTTAATTATCCGGTGGTCTAACAAGTTAAGCGAAAAGGCTTAAGGAATTTCAAATATGCCGACTAAATTAAATTATCAGTAATTAAATTTAATTAGTGGGTATCAAAAATTTTAACGTGGAGAGATGAGTTAAGCATTTAATAATAAGAGTTCAATGCAAGAAGGTCTTGAGATTATGGCTTAGAGTGTAATTACAGTTCTTTAGTGGTGTAAATTGTAATTTAGTATTTTATAAAAATTACAGAAACCACTGCAAGATTTTTATAATTATAGATATCACTGAGAGGATTGCTAAATTACGGAAACCGCTAGATACGTATCTACGTTACACTAGAAATTTTCATCATAATTACTCAACAGGTCCTTGTTGTAACCCTATAAATATGTGGGTAGGCTGAACCAAATTTATAACTTGTCTTTAAGACTAGAGCAGACTAGGTGCTGGTACAAGTTCTCGAAGAATCGTAGCTCACACTACGTTCGGGAATCGCATAAGGGAATACAGTAGAAGGTCTTACAGGAGCTTCAAATCAGAATCAAAATTGTAGTTTGAGAATCAACCAAAAGGTATTTTTCTAAATTAACTGTTGTGGTACGGGTTTTATTTTAAACGTTCGACATCAAAAGTTTTATCTGGAGCCCATTTTGACGATTGCCCGTCCAGTTATTTTTATCGAAAATCGTTTACAAAAATAATGATCTCGGCAGTTTTGCCCCCAATAATTGGTATCAGAGCCGTTTTATTTTTTGTTGACGGTTTATCGAGGGACCGGGTAGTTTTAAAACTGTGCTAACTTTATTTTGCAAACGTTCTAATCCTGGTTTTATGATCATTATATTTTTCATATTTGATTGAATGATTTGGATGATGATTTTAATTAATTTTAAACACAATGATTGATTGTGATAGATTAAGTTTTTTCTAGATCAAATGTGAGCTTACGGGACATAGATTTCGATGTAATAGCAATTATTTATTTTTAAATATCAGTTTACAATATTTAAGAACATGTTGAATATCCAAGAACACGAAAAACAGGTGACGGTGTCAGCGATGGTTTCAAATTTTTATGGGACACGGATCGCGATAATTTTTTAACGATTTTAAAATAATTTTTTCGGTGAGTTTCTATAGGATTTATGCATTAAAAACAGCAGCAAAAATCGATAAAAGCTGCCCACTACCGGCGGCTTTGCCGGCGGCAGTTCGGGGCTGATTTTGTTGATTTTTTGGGATGTTTTTGAGACTATTTTTTGAGTAATATTTTAGGCATAAAATAGCAGTAAATATATATTAAAATACTATCCAAAAACTATTAAGAAACCAGGCCAAAATAGTTGAGAAAAATAGGCAGCGGCGGTTAACGGCGGCGCTGCAGGTGGTTGTTCGAGGCTATTTTTTGAGACTTTTTGGGATTATTTTCCTGGCGTTCTTTGAAGAAACATATTGTTGGATATTAGTGCTATTTTTCTATAAAAAAAGGAGAGCAAAAATACCACCGAAAAAAGCCCAAATTGGCGGCTAAAACGGCGATGGCGCAAGGGGCAACAGCGGCGGCTGCTCGAGGCTCATCGAAACCTGTTTTTCGGGCAATTTTTGTTCTAATTTTTGACAGAAAAATACTACTTTTTGAGATCTATTTTTTATAAAAAAAAATGGCATTGAAAATGAAGCTCGGGAATGACGGAAAAAGCCACCTGAAGGTGGCACCGGTGGTGGTGCTATGGTCGGCGGTGGTGGTGGCTTGGTCCGGACTGTTTTGATCCTTGTGTGATATATTTGTATATCACAGTGTATCAAAGAAGTCCGATGCAATCGATATACAGGAAACTGACTCGGAAAAGGATTCTTACAGCTTATTTTCAACAGGAGACTGAAACTCTTCAGAATTTTAATTTGATCATAAAATTAGGATATATAAATATTTTGCATTTATATTCATATCAACTGCGTGGATGATGTATATTTGTGTTATATTTTTCTGTTAATTTAATTAATTCAGAAAATTTAATTTTAATTAAATATTTTGTAATAGAAAATAAAAATAAGATTTTTTAATTAATGTTTTCAATTAAATGAAAAACTTTAGATATTTTATTTTTTTAGAAAATATCAAGTTTAAGATGATTTTTTTATAAAATCGAATATATTGGAAAAACGTGAAAATTAATTATGGATTTTGAATTAATTAAATGAAAAAAATATTTAATCTAAATAAATTATTATTTTTCAAAAAATGTGTAACGAAAAATAAAATAATTAAATGCCTTTAATCACTATTTTAGCTGAAAAGCTGAAGAAAAAACTATTCATTTACTAAATTTTTTTGGGTGATTTAGCTCCAAGTCCCTTTTTTATGAATTGCTTATAGTTAAGTCCTAATTCAAAACTTCTAACCCAAAAAGTCTTATTCTAAGGCGAATATTCCAAATTGTCCTATTTCTTATTTGGTATTCATCTCGCGCTAACCAAATAGAGTCCAACGACTCCTTATACTTGGCCTACAACTAAACTACCCTTCCTAATATAAATGTACCATTACCGAAGTAAAATGATTTGTTTTATTATGGTAATGTTATAATTTTTATCATTGTCAGGATCTTTCAAAATGAAATTATTTATTTCATTATAGTAATGTTTAAACTTCTCTAAAATAAAATGTTCTATTATGATATTATCATTATTTTAAAAAAATGATAAATGTTCCATTCTATTATTATATAGAGGGATTTTTATAGTTAATGATGTAGAAATTTAAAAAATTGCATGTTTTAGTAATGTTGACTTTATATAAAATGGATAATATAATCTTAATGTTATCTTTTTTTGAAAATAAGAACAATAATCATAAAAGTATTCCCATTTTCGATGTTGTAAATGTGATAATATTTAGAAAATGGTAATGTTCTGAAAATCTGTCGTGATAATATTCTCAGTATTTAAATAAATATTTTCACATATTTTAATGTTCTCATGTTTTTATTATTTGTTAGTACCCGATTGTTTTCATTATTTGTTAGTGAGACTTTAAATGGGGGGATAATATTCTAAATTTATTAAAAAATTTAAAAATAGGACCTTGTAGAATACTTAACTTGTAACCGAGACTTAACTCAATATAATTAGTAAAAATGGGACTCCTCGCTAATTAACTCAATTTTACTTGTTACGTATTAAAACACGAAAAGATGGTTTGGCAAACCGAAATCTTTAGAATCGTGTACACAAAAAGATGTTTGATTCTTTCAGATCGTGTGGTTTTTGAAATTAAAAAATTTATTTTAAATAAATGAATTTTTATAACCCTCAAAAATAATTTAAAAATCTAAGTGAGACATGAAATTTATTTACAGATAAATCCCGCGGTCTCCTTCACCAATTTATAGGCGATGTAATTAAATCCTGTGCATTGGCAGTAAGGCCTTCCTCCCCATTAGATAGATTAATTGTGGTATCGCTAGTAAAAACCTCTTTTGGAGATAATTTTCGATAATTGTTAGTATATAGATCACTTCTCCATCCAAATGGTTCATTGCGAAGCGATTGATTTAAGATTAGGTGATGATTAACACTTAGCTGTATATAATAGTATCCTTTCCATCTGAGTTACGACTATTATGTACTGAACTGAAGCTATGTCAGATATTTAATTTTACTTAACAGGGTCAGTTGCCTAAATAGTAAAATTAATAGGGATTGTCCTGTTTGGACAAACGATAGATAGTAGACATCTTCCCATCGAGGTATACTATTCACAGGATAACAACTTGCTTGCGAATTTCTTTTAAAATGGTATAAGAAACCAAATTAAAATAAATTCAAACTATTGCTTGTCATAATTAACGGTATTTTTTTAATTATATGATTCTCAAGAATAAAATGGCTTTCAATGACTCACATCAATATTCAAAGAAAACAAACTTACGGGACCGAACTATGTTGACGGGAAAAGAAATTTGGACATTGTATTAACTGATGAGGACTACAAATTTGTATTGAATGAGATATGTCCGCTAGTATCTGATGTGGGGGCGACCGAAGAAAAAATCCAGGCCCATCAAAAGTGGCAAAAGGCTGATCGGATGAGAAGGCTCGTTGTTACATTTTGGCTTCAACGTCAAATGTTTTGCAACAGCAGCATTAGTCTATGTCCAAGGCTTATGACATGATTATGAACCTCAAAGAAATATTTGGGGATCAAAATTGTACTGCTAGGTACGTGGTCATGAAATCTCTAATGAATGCAAATATGGCTAAAGGAACTCCAGTTAGGGATCATGTTCTGAAGATGATCAGTCTTCTGAATGAACTGGAGATCCTAGGAGCTGACAATGACCGAAAAACCCAGGTAGATATCATACTCTAGTTACTGCTTGAAAGTTTTAAGTAGTTTTACCTGAACTGTACCATGAATAAGCTTAGCTTTTCATTGGCAGAACTTCTTAAGGAACTTTAAGCAGCTGAGGGTGTTCTTAGGAAGTCAGGTTCTGTGTATGTGGCTGAGAAATGTTCTTACTCTAAGTCGAAAGGCAAGCAAAAGAAAAAAGTTCAGACACAAGGAGGAACAGGTCTAAAAGTAGTTAAGGGACCAAAAATTGGTGTGAAGAAGCCGAGAGGCAAGTCCTATCACTGTAACCTGTTTGGGCATTGGAAAAAGTAGTATCCAATTTTTCACAATAAGCTGAACAAACAGGGTAATTTCTGTTCACTGGTGGTTAAAACATGTTTAGCGGTGTTATTTACTGGTATCTGGTCTGTAAATATGGGAGCCACTAATCATGTCTGCAATTCATTGCAGGGGTTCCAAGAAATTTGATAATTTAGTGATGGGGAGATTTACCTACATATGGGCAACAATACAAGGGTGAGAACAGTTGCAGTAGGAGATATCACTCTCAGCTTTAGTAGAGATAGGATACTATTTTAAATGATTATCTTTATGTACCTTCGATTAGAAGAAATTTAATTTCAATTTCTAATTTAAAAAGGATAAATATTCTGTTCATTTTGATGACTCTGTGGTTGTGAAAAAAAATAAACATTTTATTTGTTCTGGTACAATGGTGGATGATCTGTATGCCGTACCTCTTATCTCTCCTACACTGCAACTAACTAAATTAAATAACACATCTAATTTTTCATATAAGAGAAAGTTTCCTTCTTTGATGAACTAAACATTTCTTTGGCATTTAAGATTAGGTCATATTATTCTAAAAATGATAAACAGACTGGTAGAAAATGAACCTTTGAGTTCATTGGAATTTGAGGCACTTCCAGTCTCTGTATCTTGCTTAGAGGGTAAGATGACCAAAAGGCCATTTTTTGCCAAAGGCTATAGAGCTAAAGAACTGTTAAAACTGGTTCATTCTAATGTGTGTGGTTCTATAACAATCCAGACTAGAGGTGGCTTTGAGTACTTCGTCAACTTCATTAATGACTACTCAAGGTATGGATACATTTACTTGATGCACTGTAAGTCTAAACGTTTTGAGAAATTCAAAGAATTCAAGGCGGAGGAGGAGAAGCGTGTGGGTAAAAGAATCAAATCACTACGATCCGACCGTGGTGGGGACTACCCTTTTGAAGAGTTTTGGGACTACTTGTCATCAGAAGGAATTATATCCCAGTTGACTGGACTTGGCACTCCACGGCAGAATGGTGTAGCAGAATAAATGAATAGGACTCTTATGGAGATGACTAGGTCTATGATAAGTTATTCAGGTTTACCCGATTCATTTTGGGAAATCTCATTAGAGATAGCGGCTTATATTCTGAACTTGGTACCTTTTAATTCAGTACCTTCTACTTCCACAGAATTGTGAACTAAGTGTACGCTTAGTCTGAAACACATTCGAATTTGGGGGTGTCCTACACATGTGCTGAAAGGGAACGTAGTAAGTTAGAATCGAAGACAGAAGTCTATTTTTTTGTGGGGTATCCCTAAGGAACAAAGTGTGGTCTATTTTATAATCCAAAGGATCAAAAGGTCATTGTTAATACCAATACCCAATTCTTGAAATAGGATTATATCATGGATCATAGGCCCAAAAGCAATATTGTTCTGAAAGAAATGAGTGAAAATACCAATAGAACAGAAGAGAAGCTACAAGTCACTGATATCCTATTACCTCGTCGTAGTGGGAGGATTATCAGCACAGGTGCAAATCATAAACAGGGTGATAGTGCATAAGGTTCAGATTTTGCACAACATGTTACTACTAGTAGACAGACACAGGTAGTACCTCGTCATAGTGGGAGGATTGTTCATTAACCTGATCGGTATATGTTCTTGAGAGAGTCTTTTGAAAAAATCCTGGCAAAACTAGATTTTGAACCCTGTAATTACAATAAAGCACTTGAAGACAAAGATGCAGATATTTGGCAAAAGGCTACGAATTTAGAGATGAAATCTATGTATTCCAATCAGGTCTGGGAACTTATAGAACCTCCCGAAGGAATAAAACCCATTAGATGCAAGTGGATCTACAAGAGAAAAAGAGGAGCAGATGGAAATGTTAAAACTTTCAAAGCTAGGCATATTGTAAAAGGGTTCACTCGGAAAGGGATCGATTATGGAAAAACCTTTTTGCCAGTAGCCATGCTTAAGTCTATCAGAATTCTTTTGTCCATTACTGCTCATTTTGATTATAAAATCTAGCAAATGGATGTCAAGACAGCATTCCTTAACGAAAGTCTTAACCAGTGTATCTATATAGTACAACCAAACAATTTTATAATAAAGGACCAGGAGCACATGCTGTGCAAGCTTAAGAGATCCATTTATGGACTTAAACAGGTATCGAGGTCTTGGAATACTCGGTTTGAGCAAGCTATAAAATCTTACGATTTTCATCAGAGTACAGATGAGTCCTATGTGTACATGAAGCGTGATGGAAGTGTGGCGATCTTTCTAGTACTTTATATAAACGATATCTTGCTCATTGAAAACAATGTAGGGCATTATCTACCGTAAAAGTATGATTATCTCGGCAGTTTGATATGAAGAACTTAGGAGTAGCCAGTCACATTCTTGGGATCAAGCTTGTGCAAAATCGAAAAAAAAGGATGTTGGGCTTATCACAAGCAAAGTATATCGATGATATCCTTGCTCATTTTAGCATACAGAATTCTACAAAAGGGTTTCTCTCTTTTTAGGCATTGAATACTCTATTCAAGGATTAGTGTCCTAAGACATTTGATGAGATAGAGAAGATGAAGGTGGTTCCTTATGCGTCGGCAGTAAAAAGCCTAGTGTATGTTATGCTTTGCACTAGACTTGACATTTTCTTTGCCATTGGCATAGTTAGCAGATATCAGTTTAACCTAGGTCAGGAGCATTGGACTGCGGTAAAGTAAACAATCAAGTACCTGAAAAGGACTAAGGATTATATATTAGTTTACCAGGAAAACAGTCTAGTACCTTTAGGGTACACAAACTCAGATTTTCAGTAAGACAAAGATTTTCGTAAGTCTACCTTTGGATATGTGTTTACCTTAGGAGGTGGAGCTATTAGTTGGAGGAGTATATAGTAGTCCTACATTGCTAATTCCACCATGGAGACTGAGTACGTGGCAGCTTCTGAAGCAGCCAAAAAAGCCATTTGGCTCAGAAACTTCCCGTTGGATCTACACATGGTCCCTTTAGTTCGGTCGGCTATTACACATTATTGTGATAATAGCGGGGCGGTTGTAAACTCGAAGGAACTAAAATTCCACAAGAAAGGAAAGCATATTGAGCGTAAGTATCACCTGATACGAGAAATTGTACAGAGGATAGAAGTTGTGACCGAGATTACATCAAGAGACAATCTTGCATATCCTTTTACAAAGAGCTTACCGGCTAAGACTTTTGATAGTCATGTAAAGGGCATGGGAGTCAGATGTATGGCAGTATGGTTTTGAGTATAAGTGGGAGATTGTTAGTATTGTATACTGAAAATAATATTTTTAGTATTTATTTTTATTTTAATAAAATTAATTTCTCTATTTTATGAGAATCTTAATGAGCAATGTATGTAATATTATTTCTTTAATGTTATGCATGAATATCCTTTATTGTATATAGTATTTAATTTGGTGTGTAGAATACGGTTTGCACACAGAAAGCTAGATTTTAGATTCTTGCAGAATATAAGTATTTGTTCACAGTTTATATGGAAATGAGCATACCATCAGTATAACTATAGCACAGAGTTTTAGTAGACCTGTCTTGGTTACAGAGAACAGATAATAGCGTCGTCTATTGTTCATACTCTCTGTGCTAATACATTTTGTGTGTATTGAACGGAACACATTAGGATAATTAATTTTTTACTCACTATATATATTAATTTACACCCAAAGATTATTATGAAGTGTGCTTATACTCTTTATTCTGAAATAATTATTAATTTGCATATATTTAATATTCGTTGTTTTGATTCATTAGAGGGTGCGATCTTATATGGATCAATATTTCTGGTAAGTTGGATAGTAGTATTATTTGTATGGTAAATATTAATTATTAACAGAATTCACGTATCAAATTATCGGAATTGACGATACCCCCTTAAGGAAGCTTACAAGTTTTGATTCGGCCAAACCCTACAAGTGGATTTAATTATTCGGCAGTCAAATAAGTTAAGTGGAAGGGCTTAAGAAGTTTCAAAGATGCCAATAAATTAAATTGTTAGTAATTAAATTTAATTAGCGGGTATTGGAAATCTTGACGTGGGGAGGTGAATTAAGTATTTAATAACAGGAGCTCAATGCAAGAAGGTCTTGAGATTATGACTTAGAGTGCAATTAAAATTCTTTAGTGGTGTGAACTGTAATTTAGCATTTTATGAAAATTGCAAAAATCGTTGTAATGTTTTCATAATTACAGATACCGCTGAGTGGTTTGCTTAATTACAAAAATTGCTGAATATGTATCTGGATTATACTAGAAGTCTTCGACATAATTACTCCATAGGTCCCTACTGTAGCCTTATAAATATGCAGGTAGGCTGAACCAAATTTATAACTTGTCTTCAAGACTAAAGTTGACCTAGTTCTGCCGGTACGAGTTCTCGAAAGATCATAACTCACACTACGTTCGAGAATCGCATAAGGGAATATAGTAGAAGGTCTGACAGGGGCTTCAACTCGGAATCAAAATTGTAGTTGGAGAATTGACCAAAAGGTATTCTTCTAAATTAACTGTGGTGGTACGAATTTTATTTTGATCGTTCAACATCAAAAGTTTCATCTGGAACCCGTTTCGACAATTATCCATCCAGTTATTTTTATCGAAAATCGTTTACAAAAATAATGATCTTGGCAGTTTTGCCTCCAATATGTGGTTTGTATGGTGAGGATTTGTGACTAACAATTCGGTATTCCTCTAATAGATCCAAAATTTCTCCCTGAAAGTGAAAATCGTTATAAAAAATTATCTCGTGCGAAACTCTGTACTAGCAAATGAGATTCTCTTTGATGAACTTAGCTACTTGGACAGCCTTCAGGATGGAGTAGGAGGTAGCTTCGACCCACTTCGTGAAATAATCAATTACCATGAGAATAAGCTCGTGCCCATTTGATGCCTTACGTGTAACTTTCCCTATGACGTCGATTCCCCAAACAGAGATTGGCCAGGGCGAGGTCATTTTATATAATTGAGATGGTGGTACATGCATGAGATTTGCGTAGATTTGGCACTTTCGACATCTTCAGACAAACTGATGGCAGTTTGCTTCCATGGTCATTCAAAAGTATCTTTGGGGTAGGATCTTTTTAGCTAGCATCATCCTGCTCATGTGAGATCTGTAAACTCTATGAATTTCTCTCATCACCTCATGTCTGCGTAGTTTATTAACTCCCAGATATCTTCTTTTGTATAGTTTTCCCCCATAGATTATGAAGTGTGCAGCGAGTTTCATGATAGCTCTCTAGTCCTTCTTACTGGTTTGGCTCGGATATTCTCTCTTCTCGATGAATTTTCAGATGTCATGATACCATGGTAACCCTTCATTGGTTTCTTAGGTTATAGCGATGTTGTTGATTACAGGTACATCCTTCTGTTTGAATTTCCAAGGGCCTCATTTTTATCCTGGATGGTATATCTATCATTGATGCTAGAGTAGCCAAGGCATCGGTGAATTTATTTTGTGGTCTTGGCACATGAATGAATATTAAACTTTCAAAGTAGGAGATCATTAGCTCGAGTTCTCGATGATACTAAACCAGTTTTTCTTCTTTGACCTTCCACACTCCCTTTGCCTGGGATACGACCAGAGTCGAGTCTCCTATGACCTCCAACTTTCTTGTCCCTAGTTCTAAGGCGGCTTCTGTGACACCCCGTTCCTCGGGTATGTCGGGACATATGTAACTATAAATAAGGGACATATTCTAGCCGAATGTTCATAAATACATAAGGTAACTATTACATTATTAACGGTTCAGAGATTGATCAAAATACTTAATAAGTACAGTCATCCAAAAAGTTTAACAAAAGTTACATCATATCCGTGGAAAACTTGAACAAAAAGATCAAAAAGAGACCTCCTACGTCTTCAAACTGCGTCGTTGGGGTCGACCTGCTCCTGTCGCTCTCCCTCTTCTACAAATTCTTCCCCTTCAATGAACCCGCCTTCCACAAAGGGTCCCTCTTCGTCACCTGTGGCATAAATGCCATGAGCCGGAACTCAGAAGCAAATTCCCTAAACCATCTAACAAACTCGCGACAAAATATTCCAAAATACATATCGTATAGCACCCAGTGCGAAGTTACATGCTATTTATCATTTTCAACAGGATGAACACATATATAAGAACAAAAGAATGAGCGTGTGATGCAAATGAATGCAATG
>JAUMHN010302225.1:0-18545 GCA_032360265.1 Heliamphora ciliata
TAAAGAGTTACCGGTCTTTGAGGTGATCTTGATAATCCTGATGACGAAGTCTGTAATCATATGCTTTTATTTTCTTTCTAGTCTTTTTAAAGGTTGCTTCATTTCTCTTAGCCTCTACCGTATGTTCTTGATGTGCTAGAACGTTGAGTTTGAATATCTTTTCCAATAACTGGATCGTTTCCTCAGGCGGTTGGTCATTCTAAGGTAAAACGAACGTGATATAAGATATGGTTGTGGCAACTACCTAGTCATGTGATCCATTATAACTTGGTGGTTAATTCTGCATCAGGCTCCATACGTTCATGTTGTGATCAAGATTCTTCGTTCCTTGAAAGTGATGGCAAAAATTCAGACTATAACATTTTGGTGGAAAGGTTGGTCTGAATATCGATGTATATAAACGTACCTTCTTTGCTAGCGTACTAAGGGTAACGTGAGTTCGAGACTGCTTCTCATTTTTCACTTCCTTACTACCGGTGTGAATCTTTAGCTTCTTGATTTATTGGATGGGTGGGTCAACTATAAATTAATTTGGAAAAGTTTAAATCTTGCCATATAGTGGGGTCGCAAATCCTTTAGTGGGAAGATGTCGTTTCTACTTTAGATTGTTGATGGGATAATCTCATTTGTCGGGACCTTTGAAAAGTTATAGTTAATTGTTACGGATGATCGTTGTTACTCATAGATTTATGGGGTAAAATTTTGAAGGTCGACAATCAAAAGCATGCACGGTGTTAGAACATCTTAGGACAGAACCCAGGTGGTTCAAAGATAGGTTGGATGAGGTTAAACGGTCACGGTTAAGGCAATTACCGTTGACACAAATTGAGTGGTCATTTGGGGTTCAATTATAGGTGAAATAAGAGGAGGACAGTGAACAATACATTAAACAAGTGTCTTCGGAACTAATCTAGTACAAGTAGATTAAGATAAAAGAGATACTAAGCAAAAGGGGCAGTCAAACTAGATATTTGCCCTGAAGTTACGTCGGCCTAACATACTTCAATTCAAGCATCCAAGTCCACTTTCCAAGTTGGGATTTTGAGAGTAAACAAAAAAAAAAATCATGAAATCACTGGACGAAGGTGTGGTATCAAGATCGAGAGAATTGTATGAGGGTAAAAGACTTTACCAATGTCGAACGTTCGAAACTGGTGTTAGTTGGAAGGAGGACATGCAAAGGGCTTCATTCGAGTACGAGAGTTACCATAAAGGCTTAAGAAGGGAACTCATAGAGATAGAGTTGTGGGGTTCTAACGGTGGCTTTCGTAAAACTCAGGCTAGCTCGGGTGTTTCACCATCTAGGGGTTTGTTAGCTTATCGACGGTTCAATTGTCTATCAGCCATCCTAGGATAAAAGAGTGTTGGGATTTGAGGGTTGCTTCAATTCTTTATTATTTTCATGATGTAGGATTTTGTGAAACTTAATTTGGGATTATGAGATAGCTTACGAAGAATTCAACAAAAAACATTTGCATTTCATTCTAATCACCAAACCGGTGCAAGGTTTTCAAGAGTTCATAGAACGCACGTATAACACCTAATAAAGGAAAAGATACAACGCCCAACGCACTAAAGCCTAGATGAACAGATGCGGATAGAAGTAGCGAATAACCGAGTCACGCTCCCACGTTACCTCGTAGATACCATAGCAGCGCCACTGCACTTCCACATGTCGAAAGCCCTCCGACCCTATACGAGTCCACCTGTTGATTATGGCAACTGGTATCTCCTGGTACGTTTCTGGATTGTTGAAGTCGGTTGTCGGGTTGCGCAGGTTGATGATTCCTTTCCTATCCCTTGGTTTCTGTGTCTGCATCCATTTTGCTTTCATTCTATCCTCTAACAGCTTTTTAATCCTGGCGGTACCTTCAAACGATATGTGGCTTCAGAGTCGAGAGAAATAAACGATGGAAAAGGATTTTATCAATGTAGAATGTTTGGAACGGATACTTAACAAAGAATTGATATCGAGTTCTACAAGAGAAGAGTTAGTTCAAGGATGATGACTTGAATCGGAGGAGAATCAAATGCGAATACCGATCATTATCGAGGCACGAAAACTTGAGGACAAGGGTAGTTTCAAGGATTGAATTTCTAATAGGATTATCAACAAGACTTGGGTGCATAAGAGTTACCGATGAACGACACTTGACGGTACCATTGAGGACTAATGATATACGAAGGAAGGACATACAAAAGAAAAGGACTTATAAGGATGAAGTCGCGGGATTCTAACGGTGTCTCTCGATGTGATATCTAAAACTTCTCCTAGTGCGCACTCCTGTCTACCCTCCTTAAAATAAGATAACCCATTGCATGAATCCCCGATCTTCGATCTCGATGGTCATACCCGTCCTTCGCATGTAGATTCCTTGCTGCTTCCGATCCCGGTAACATCCTAACACGACTTACTATAAGACTCAGGCGTAGAAGATTTTAGTTCTGATAATGTATAGATGATAATTATTAGTAATACAACGCATCCTACAGAGCTCCAACTCGACAGAATGCACGATTTTCCATAACCCAAGGCCTGAAGGTTCACTAAACCTAAGCTCTGATACTAACTTTGACGCCCCGTCCTCCAGGCACGTCGGGACATACATAAATATAAATAAAGGTATATTCTGGCCATTCATTCATATTTGTATACGTTAGTTATTATATCATAAAGGAGTTCTAAACTGTTCAAAAGTACATAATTATTACAATTTCACCAAGAAATTTCAAAAATTACACTAAACACGAGAGAACTGAATATAAGCACAAAAGCAGAAGTCTTGACTCCTCAAAATGTATCAACGAAATCCACGTGCTCTTGGAACTCACCCTGTTCTTCAAACTCTTCTTCTATCTCTGGGACGACTTCCTCCAAGAACTCTTCCTTACCTGTGGCACGAATGCCATGAGCCAAGGCCCAGAAGCAAAACACTCTAACCTTCTAACTAATCTCACGGCACAAAATTCACCACAACACATACCATATAACACCCAGTATAATTTATAGTCAAGGAGGCAGACAAATTTATAACGAAGTAGCGGGTAAGTAAATAAACATGTGCATATGAGATGCCGTGTATGAAATGCAAATGCCCAACCCAGTATGCATCCAGATTTTAATAGGAATTTCACATCGGAAATCACCAGAGTAGACTTAATAGGATTTGATCGCCAAAGCCATCATTGCATGTCATCAGGGTCACGCCCCAAACAACAGGGTCACACGAAAGTCCACCAAAATACCGTTTGAGAAAATAAGATTTTGCAGTTGGAAAACCATCAACTCAAAATATACATCATTTGGATAAAAATTTCCACAGTTCAACTCTCATAAACTATAAACATGCATTCTCATACATGAATAAGTATATCGCCTCAAGGCGTACAAAGCTAGCCTTCTGAAACAGGCATCGCATGTATAAGTACATGTCCAAAACAGGAAACTACAACTAGTCTTCCGCCACCATAGGAATCTAAGTCAACTCCTCATGCTCACCTGAAAAGGTTTTACAGCAAAATCCCACGCTATGAGCCGAAGCCCAATAGAAAACGGACAATAAAACTGTAAAGCAGGCTATGCAATTACACACACACGGGCTCAACCACAGGAGCCAAAAAGATTTTTCTTCCAAAACCACAAGTTTTCCATCATACTACCATGAGTCTCAAAAAGGTTTTATCTCATAAAACTCCACATTTTTCATCTTTCAAACTATGCATAACATCCTAATAGATATCATGCCCCAGTTAAAGGAAAGCTGCAAATAAATAGTAAGCTCCACTCAGGCCACTCAACCGAGGAGAAAGATAAAATATAATCCTATGTACCGACTTTGCCACACCGACAAAGGTAACAACTATAGACTCCTGTCCATTATCCTAGTCCTGAACCACTTAAGGCCTGCTAGATAATGACAAGTTCTATACGGAGTCACGACAATAAAGCCACTCACGGGGCAACATACTTCTTTACGAATTTCCATGACCGTTGGATGAAGCTAACCAAATCACGTTTATGGGGATTAACCCGAGGGACCGTAGCGAACCCACTCTGCGCACGTTTTTGGACTTTCACCAAGGAGCAATAGAAGCCCAACTCAAAACCACACACTGCCACGGTACATCTATGGAAACATTTAAAAAACCCATCGTAGCTCAACTACGAAAATCCGCAAACAGTTTATACAACACATGTATAAAGATATCCAATCCATCGACATGGAGATCTAAAACCGTTTTCAACAAAACGTTTAAAAGGTGAGACTCAACCCCGCGGGTTAGCTCCAAACCTCCGAAAAAGACGTTTTTCACCATTTTCACAAAATATATCGTTTTCAAACCTCCATTTGAAAACTATAGATACCACGTATCCGAGACATGTATACAACCAATAAAATGTGTAAAAATCCACTTTTACCCAAAACCAAGGTTTACACATGAAAATACATTTGATGTATTTTTTATCCGGTAAAAATACATATAATCACATATATCACCCTTATACAGCAGTAGGGTCTAGAATCCTACCTTGGAGAGCTAAAAGCTCGACGTCCCAAAACTAAACAGCGTTAGAACGAGAATCTGATCGGATGGATGTGAAGCCCTTGGCCCCAAAAGCAAGGATCAAACAAAAAACCAAGTCCCGGACCCTCAAAGCTAGAGAGAAGGCAGAGGAAATGAAGAAAATAACTTTTTTCCAAACATTCCAGCCCATGGAATACTTATAGACTCGTCAAAAAGGCAGTTCAGTTGACTGAAGAGGCCACTTCAGTCGACTGAAGGCTCTTGAAAAGTTCGCCACCGCCACGGTTTAGTCGACCGAACCCAAAAACTTCAGTTTAGTCGACCGAACTCACCATTCCATTCGACCAAACTGCTGGGTCACAGCCTACTATTTTGGTCTCGATTTTGTGAAGAAAAATAAGATTTTTGGTCCAAACACAAGCCAAACGAGCCTCTATCAAACCCCAAAAATCGTATAACACATTTATACATGCTACTCTACCACTTGAAACATAAAACATGCATCGAGGCTATTCATATACAGAAAGAAACATGTCATGTATATAAACAACTAAAAAGAATAAGGTTCTAGGTCTCATACCGCGCCTCGTTGCGAAAGGTAAACGCGTCGCCGGACTTCATGCCACAGCAATTTTACTCAATGGCAACGACGTGAGGGCAGGCTAACCAATCACCCATCCTTATTCGGGCCAACCAAAATAATCATCCATCCTTATCCAGGCCACCCAAAATAATCAAAGTAAAAATCTCACCTTAAGATGCGTGATGCCTTCGCCGGTGTCAACCCAAAGTCTAAGAAAATTCAGGAGAAATTTGCATTGTACAAAGTACCAAGATGAGGGATTTAGGACAGCCATAATTGGGCTCTCTCTGAATTACCCAAAGACCAAGCTATCGAAATCAGAATGCTAGCGACGAACCTATGTTGCCCAACAATATCCATAAATCATTTCAAATACCGGGGACGAACCCAGGGTATACAAGGGGAGTATATCCCAAAATATTTACAAAAAATAGCAATTAGGGACGCCCTAGGTTTAGAACCAAGAAGAACAATTCAATACCACTCATCCCAACAACAATGTATACAAATGGACTCCAATATGCCAAGATGCAAATGACAATGTCTTTGATGTATAATATGGATCTCAACTGTAACTTTCTATAGTATGGCATCAACTAGCATGGCAAAATTCATGGTACAACATGCAAGCATAAGGTACAAGTATGTGAAGCACATGCTACAATTCTCAAGATATGATTCAACATGATCGTATGAGTTCTAAATCATCATACATTCACTTAAAAATATTAATCAACTAATTCATATAAATCATCATATAAAATGTGGGTCCCATAGCAAAGGATAATCAACATACACTTAACAAATTTTAAGGCCAAAATCAAGTATTAAATTAAAAGAGCCGATAAGGCCTTGGGGTTTCTAGACTTAGAATTAAACTATGATTTTTATACAACATTTAGATAAAAATAGTTCCTACAACTATCATGTTTAACTCCAAGGCCAAATCCTAAGGAAAAGGTGTGAACATTTTATCATAAGTAAAAACGGTTCAGCACTTACTTCAAGATTTTACCAAAAACATGCTTCTTTTGCTCTCGGTTTTGGGGTATCAAATGAAGTCCAAATAAGCGCATTTTTTTGTATGTCCTAATTTAACATGTCCTCTACAAGTTTCATGTTTAGAGATAAGGGGAGTTGTTTGAAACAAGGTAGACGTTTTGGGTATTTTTAAACATAGGTTCTGTCAGCAGCCAAAATTCAACGGAGCCGATTTTGGGATATTATCCCAAGACTTTAAGGTCTAATTATTGGGTAGAAAGTACTTTAATATGTTAGTTACAATGTTCATGTAGACCACTTTTGAAATAGGTGACTAAAAATAGGTCTTTTGGGCTACATAAAAATATGTGACAGAATGTTCCTCGAGGGCTAAAATTCAACAGAGACTTTAAAAGAGGATTTGACCTGACAAACCTCAATATCTTGTTCTTATTTTTGGTGGATAGATATATATACATATTATCTACAACTTTGATGTTTTAACCAAGATTCGGATCTCATTTTAAAATAGGGTTTCGAAGTCGGTAGTGTTGACTGGTCAGAAAATGACACACTTTCGTAAATGGTCAGAAAATGACACACTTTCGTAAAATTGTAATATCTTGTGTTCTAGTTTTTCAAATGAGTTGAAACCAACTTTGGATGAAAGATAAGACAAAGATATAAATATGGACATAAAGAACATGCTTAGATCAATTTTCTACATTGAGTTATGGCATTTCAAAGTTCAAGGAAGAAACATCAAAGTTCTCAAAAATTAAGCCTCTTAGGGTTCAAGTTTTCTACTATGCCATGGCAAGTTTTTGTTCCATTTCTTTGCATACTTGTGTTTTAGGCTTTAATATCAAGGCTCCAGAACACTTAGAGATCATCAAACTTAAAGATAACATCACACAACAACATCTCATATCATCCAAAAACTCAACAACCCCTAATTTTTAACTACAACGCCTTTTCAGTTTGATTTCGGTTCTTGATTTTTAAAGTGTTTAAAGAGATGGGTTGAGAGATATTTTGAGGGATCTTAGATACAAGGTTTAGAGGTTTTACTTACATGTTTGAGAGATCAAAGGATGGTGGAGGATGGATTTGGACTTAGCTTTAAAACCATAGTCTCCAAAGACCCCTTTCTTGAATCCATCCTTCTTCTTCTTCTTCTTCTTTCTTCTCTCAAACTCCCATAGACCCTCAAGAACCATTTAAAATCTGGTTTCCTCTCTCTATATGCACGAAATATGAAGGGGAGAGGGAGGGTGTTTGGCTTGGTTTATATTGGGAAGGGCTAGGGAACCAAGAATTAAATGTTTGAGTCCTTTCTTCTTCCAAATCACATGGGTTGATTGACATGGTGATGGTTTTAAGAGAACAAAATCAAATTTGGGGAAGCTAAAATACAGTTAGGGTCAGTTTGGGGGGACAAAAATCTGATCCCCATCAATTAAGGGATTTTTCTTGATTTTCGTGCCCATTTGTGTAAGAAAATACATTAAAAGTTAATTTGATGTATCTTTTTGGTGTTTTTTCCTACTGAGACTTATAATTTTAATATGTTTATTAGCAATATAGGATTTTCATGTATTATCATAGTTTTTAAGATAATTGATTAAATAGATGTAGTCTTTTAAGTCAAATTAAGCTATTTTAGCAATATAAGACTTTTTGACTTATTTTGTTGTGTATGAATTTCAATAATGATTTGTTTACTTTTGTTAACCTATAACACTATATTATTATATATATTACTTGTTCAACAAGTATTGGATCATCATAATGCTTAATTTAATATCTTTTTCATTATTTTAAGATAAAAAGAAAGCAAAAATACTAAGGGGTATTTTTGGTATTTTTGATGTTATTTTGTCCCTTGTTACTTAATTGTATTTAAATCCTTAATTTAGAGTATCCATATGTCAAAATTTAAATTTTTAAAACTTTTTGTTGTACTAAAGACAATCATTATTTTACCCTATTTATGAGGATTTTTTTATTTTTAACTCATTATTTCAAAATATTGACTTTATTTAGAATGTTGGGAGACTCTCCGGGTGTTAAGGTTTTGTTGCCTGACTTTTAGACCTTTTTGGGATTTTTGGGCCGAACTTAGGGTTTTCGATTCGAGTTAGAGTTCTGTACTTCTTTCGTGTTCTACAGTTTCGTGGACTATCCATCACTAACACTTAAGGTTTGGGCGAGGTCTTTTCACGGATCGTTATCAGCCGGGTTGTTGCAACTAGGGTCTGTACCGGGTCGTTACATTTTATGAGGCCAGTGACACGAAAAATGTGTTTATGTACTATGCTATCCATTTTTTCCATTATGTGTACTCTGTTTAGAGTTACTGCTTGTATAGAGAATGAATGATGGCTGATCTAATCTAGAATCAATAGGCTATGGTCTCTGTCCTACACATCCTGTTCATTTGAGTCTTTTTTAAGCATGGTGTAATGTTTATACCCTTTTTGTACCACTAAAAACCATGGCCGCAACTTTTATTTGTCACGGCCATGAAATTTTTCATTATGTTCTTCGCAGTAACCTTATAGTTATCACAGCCGCATCTTTGTGACTATTTTTGTTACGGCTGCAACATTTGTTGCTGCGACCGTAATTTTTTTGCATGTCCAGTAGGTTAAATATGATGTTTAAATCGTTTTTGTTTATTATGTACAGCCTGTTCATGGCTTGTTTGGGGCATAAACATTGTTGCATAACCCTTAGACCCTTGTTTGTTTTATCGCTTATTCGTATGTTTTTCGCTTTGCTTTGCTCAAACGATACGTGTGGCATATCTAGAAATAATAACCAAGTAGCATGACTCCTAGCATTATAGTTAGGATTTTATTTCCTTGCTTGCTTTTGTTTGAACTCTCTTTAATATCTCATTCTGTATATGTTACCTTTAAAAAGTTTACAATAAGAACTAATATTAACAAAGTAGAGGCCAACCTTATGGTTGGGTGAAATGGGTGCCTAGTACCTTCCCTTTTTGTATTTTATCCCCTGAACCCTCTTTTTCTTTGATTATGTTTTTAAAACACCCGCAACCTTCTTTTTGTTTTTTTTTTCTCAAAAATCAAGTGACGACTCAATTTTTCTAAAAAAGTGCTTGGTTACCTTAGATTTTCTCGTTTTGAAAAGAAAAGAATATTTTTCTAAAAACAATCTGGTGCACCCCCCTCCTCCCTCAAATGCCCAAAGGTATGCGTACTCCAATTGAAATGCTATGTTGTATATATTATGTTGGGTTTGATGAGAGGAACTAAAATTGCGGTTGGACTTGAAATTGGATTGATAAAACTAAGCTAATGAATTGATAGTGAACCGATTGTTAAATGTTTTGGTAAGTTGAGCTCGATTAATTTCGTAGTGAAAGATGAAAAACTTATACAAATTGGGTGCCCTAACCTTCGGGTTAACTCCGAAAAAGTGAGCACGAGTTACCTACCCATCGGTGTTCCTAAGGAAAACCAAAAATGGTGGTTGTTGCGGTGAGTTATAGAGCGAACTATTATTCATTCAGTTTTGCGTAGCCTGTTGGAGTAATAGTGCGTGGTTTCTATAAGCTGCGCCCTACGTCGGTTCGAAGTTAAACTAATGAATTAAAAGAGAATTGAATCAATATAAAAAGGATATCAACTGTAATGAAATGAAATCAGTGTGGTTCACAAGGGTATCAAATGTTATGAGCTGAATTAGAAATAATTTAACTCTGTGTTAAGGTTTGGATTAATGGAGATTGGTTTGGTTGTAGATTCATGGGTGTGTGAATTATTGTTTATGTATGAAAACTTGTTTAATCATAGCATTGTGGCATTCACACATACACACACACCCCCCTCACATATCTAGCATAAAATCATAATTAGTCATTTTTCTTAGAGATTCGGCTCATGTCGTTTGTATAAATATTTTTCAGGTCCGGATGAAAACAAGAAGACTTAGAAGAAATCTAGTTTTACGTGTGAACGTTTTGGGTGGAAAATGTAAAGATATTACTGTTTTTAATTTGTTCTTTTGGGAATTGTACAATCAAGAATACTTTCAAGTGGAGGTTATTAAAATCATGTAATTAAGTTTTCGTTCAAGAATTATTGATTTTGGTGGTTGTAAGGCTTTAACGCCATGAATTGTATATATTTGGATTTGAATTTAGTCTTATATGATTCTCACATGGAGATAAATATAAGATTTTGGTATGTTTATATGATCTAAAGTTGCTTTTATGTAAGTTTTATACCTTAGAATCCAGTTTCATGAAAAGAGGGTTGAATTGGAATCTGGTATTGCAAATAGGTGTTTTTCTGGTTTGGCCTTAGATAGAGGCCTGCTTGAGCAGGGTGGGGTTTGCTCGAGCGGTCTATTAATTGGAATTTTAGGGTGGCTCTCGGCCAGTTGGCCGCTCGAGCTATGGCCAGTCCACTTGAGTAGACTCGCTTGTGTTGGACAAAAATTTTTGTTTTCTTAAATTAAAAATTCTATTTTTATACGGGTTCATTACGGGACCCTTTCTAAGATAACTTGAAGTCTCGGGAGTCTTTATTTCTCTGGTTTAACTCCCTTTTTAAAATTGTTTCGAATCAAATATTTTTAATAGAATTCTTAAACGAATGAAAATTGGGTTTTATCGAAGCTTGCTTTTAAGTTGGGTCGTTCTTAGAGGATCTTTCGGAGAGGTTCATGTGCCTCAAATTTGGGGGTGTGACAGAATGGTATCAGAGCCAGATTAGAATACCTAAGAGCCGTGGGAAAATGATTGTGCCATCACGTGAGAGTTGTTTGTGTGTGACATCGCATTCTTTGTGTGCCTGCACGGGAATTGCGATTGAAATTGATTTGCACGTGCTATGTGTTTTATGTGGGTATAGTGGTTGAATCTTGAGAATGATGTGGCTTACGTTTGGACATTCGATCAACTACTTTGGGATTCAAAATAAAAAAATGTTTGGCCGACGTTCTTTCTATGAGAAATCTATACCAATTACCCGGATGTCATTCCTAAGGATTCTCTTTGATATATGAATACTTATTGATGCGATACTACTTGATTATGATCAATGTATTTAATATTAATTTTATGCGAAAAGGGGCCATATTATCTTGAACTGAGTGTTGATATTCTCTTCCTCTGCTTCTTTTATAGAGAGATGTAACCACGAAAGGGCAGAGGCATTGGTCGCGGCAGGGGACGAGCAGATGCACAAGTTCCTGAAGAAGGGGAATTTAATGCCCCACAGGGACCTATTGTAATAACTCGTATTCTTGAAACCAGTAGAGAAGAAAATGTAAATAGGACTTAATTAGTTTGTGAGTTGTAGAGGGAAATTTCTAAACCTAACTAAAAAATATGCTATTCAAATATAACAGAAGAAAAATAAAAATAAATTAGTTAATACTCTTAAAATGGAATTCCTGACAAAACCTTATAAACAAAATTTAAATAAAGAATAAATAGAAAAATTTGCCAAATTTTGATAATCATAAATTAAAAACATGTAGTTAAAACATTTTTGTAAAAATTATGTTCATACGATAATTCACGAAATAACATTACAAGTTTATATTAATTTTTGGAAATTTTTATGAGAACAAAATTTTACATCAAAAAAATTTATTTAGTACAAATTTTACCGGGCCAAAGACACATGTCACCAATGTGTCAACGTGTCAATTGTAAGGGTTGTATACTAAAAATTATAGATTTTATTTGATTTTAGTATTTAATTTTATTTTAATAAAATTAATTTTTTATTTTATGAGAATCTTAATAAGTAATGTATGTAATATCATTTTTTTAATGTTATGCATAATTGTTCTTTATTTTGTACAGTATTTAATCTGGTATGTAGAGTACGGCTTGCACACAAAAGATTAGATTATTGGTTCTTGCAGAATATAAATTTTTATTCACAATTTAAATGAAAATGGACAAACCATCGGTACGACTGTAGTACAGAGTTTTAGTAGGTCTGCCTTAGTTACGGGGAACAGATAATAGCGTTATTTATTATTTTGACTTGCTGTGCTAGTACACTTTGTTTCTATTGAATAGAATCACATTGGGGTAATTAATTTTGTACTGACTATATAAATTAATTTACACTACAAGGTTATTATGAGTATTTATGCTCTTAATTCCAAAATAATTATTATTTACATATATTTGATATTCGTTGTTTTGATTCGTTAGAGAGTGCGATCTTTTATGGATCTATAGTCCCGGTGAGTTGGATAGCGGTATTAATTATATGATAAATATTAATTATTAACAGAATTCACGTCTCAATTGTTCGGGATTGACGATACCCCCTTAGGGAAACTTATAAGTTTTAACCGGGCCAAACCCTTTAGGTAGATTTGATTATCCGACAGTCAAATAAGTTAACCGGAAGAGCTTAAAAAATTTTAAAGATGCCGATTAAATTAAATTGTCAATAATTAAATTTATTTGGCGGGTATCAAAAATCTTAACGTGAGGAGATAAGTTAAGCATTTAATAACAGGAGTTCAATGCAAATTGGTCTTGAGATTATGGTTAAGAGTGCAGTTACAATTTTTTAGTGGTATGAACAATAATTTAGTATTTTATAAAAATTGTAAAAATCGTTGTAAGGTTTTTATAATTAGAGAAACTGCTGAGAGGTTTGCATGTAACGTCCCGAACGCCGGAAACCCGTGAACTCAATCCAATTTCTTAAAACAACCACAATAAAACATGACACAAAGGCCAAACAAAGTTCTAAATTTTCAAGAGTTCATTACAACACTCATATTAATACAATTATCCATTTTACTTTCTGTACAATTATAATGTAAATGCAAAAAAAAAATACTAGGTCATTCCTTTACCCTTTTTCCACTTGCATCCTTCGCCCTAATATTGTCCGGATCCTCGAAACCTAAAATGGTTTATATATATATATATATATATATATACATGAGCCGAAACTTATACGATAAAGACTAATCAAGTGTTATGCATAATTTGTGAGGTGTGATGGGTGCAACTGAAATAAAATGGAAGTTTCACCACTTATTATTTACTCCCACGCACACACTCACGCACGCCCATTTGTTCTTTCCATAAACTTTTTTCAAAATATTCATTTCTTTCACATAAAATCATATTATTTTCTCATCACCCGATTTTTTGCAAAAAGCACATCACATTATAAACCGGCGTCAGGTGCAGATTGTAGAAACCCCTCCCTATTACTTCTCAATAGGCTACTCAAAGCCATTGGGTAATAGATAGCTCTATAACTCACCACGACGCAATCACAACTAATGAACCGGTATCGGGTGCAGTTTACAGAAACCCCTTCCTATTAAATCTCAATAGGCTGCGCAAAGCCATTGGGTAATAGATAGCTCTATAACTCACCACGATACAACACCACATTTTGAGGACTAACCCATGGGCATGTGGCCCCCATCTTGCGTAAGTTTTCGGTCTTTCACCGCGGACCCGCCAGGCCAAGTTAATTCACATCCATCCATACGGTTCATTATTTGTTCATAATGTTCAATTTCACAAATCTAGGCCAAGTTAATTCGCATCCATCCATACGGTTCATTATTTGTTCATAATGTTCAATTTCACAAATCTAGAAGTCCAACTCACTACTGGTTCCTCTCCCAATAATTTTCATACATTATTATTTGATACTCATATCAAATTTACCTTTTCATTTGATTCATTAAATTCCGTTTGAGTATTCAAATTTCTTTTCATGTCATATGCATCATAGCCCCAATATATTATGTCTCATATATCACATCTCATTTACCCATTTCATAGAGTACCAACACAAAACTTATCCAATAGAAATCATATCATTAAAAAAAAAGGATGCACCCATCATATACATATGTAAATACATTAGAAATCCATGTTCCCTTCCAAAATTAGAGATTTTAAAAAAAATCATACTAAACCACATTCCTCAAAGACCCATTTTTATAAACCAATAGCCATTAAAACTTATTTAAACCAACACGAATCAAAACAAAACAAATTATGAGTTCAAAACCTTTTTAAATACGCCCAACCGAGAGTTTAACTAATGTAATAGAGTAATCCAAAAGCTAGGTTTAAAGTTACCAAGAGTCAAACCTTTAAGCAAAACATCAATGGTTTTGGAAAACAACCAGACTGATTGATTGGTACCAGACCGATCGATTGATGAAAAGACCAATCGATCGGTCTTGCTAGCATAAGAGTACCGAGAACACCAAAAGACAGCTCGATAGACAGATCGATCGGTCTATCGAGCTGTCCTGTTCGAGGTTCCTTTTCAAGCCAAAAAAAATTCAATTTCAATATTTACAAGGTTTTTTTTTGTGTCTTTTTAAAACATTTCAAAAAAGAAACAGCCTTTAAAAGAAAGAAAAACCATTCCAAAACCTCCCTCGGGCGTAAAAGTTTATGTGCAGCAAAAACCTCTAAAAACCTTTTGTACAATATTTTCTTAAAATCATGGATAACCATTTCTTAAAACGCCAAAGTTCTCAAAGTATTTTATCCATTTATTTCAAAACTTCACCTTATCATCTCATTTAACATTTCAACTCACATATCTAATTAAATATATGTTTCAATATTTTCATTTCATATTTTCATAAAACCAACCCACCATCATCAATGTATAAGAAAAGTTATATCTTTATTGTTTCAAAACCTCCTCTCATTTTTACCGACTTCTTAACTTTTCATCAACAACTCATATTCAAGTAATCTAAGATACCTATATAAAAACCCCCACCGATTCATACTTCTCTTTATATCACATACCACAATTCACTAGGGTTTAACTTAGTTTCAAAAACTTCACACAAATCATAGTAAACCACAAGGAGTAGTCAAGATTCTATATCAAAGAAGTTTCACCACCAAGAATCAAGCCCCACGTGAGCTCCAACTCGCCAAAGTCCAACACATGCAACTTCAAGGGAGCTTCTAACGCATATCCACGCTTTTCAACGGCCGTTCGCACAAGGAAACAGCAAGATCTTCATTCCTAACGAACATTTAAACCCTCAAGAACCTACATATCTAAACCTTAGATCGCTCCTAAGCTTTTAGAGAGAGAGGAGAAAAGAGAGAATGGTAAAATAAGCCCAAAAACTGACATTTATAACCTCTGTCCGTCACAGACCGATCGATCTGTCTCAGGACCGATCGATTCGTCTTTCGTGACTGCACTGTTGGTTTAACTTTGAACAAACATATCTCCTTCATCCGAACTCTAAATAGGGTTGTTCTTGTGCTCAAACCGAAGCCCCAGAAGTATACTTTCTAATGGTTCAAACCTCATATCAGGGTCTCACAACTCTTTCCCCGTTAAAGAATTTCATCCCCGAAATTCAACTCTGAAGCTCAAGCCAAATACCACCCCATCAATCATCAAATCAAGATCCAACTCCCATTACCAAAGCTTCGATACATAGGTCTCTCTGAACTCATGAAGTCACACTTTTCACACCTAAACCTTACTCTTGTTCTGACGATCAACTGGTGACCACCCACTTGATATCACATCGCTATGCTATTGATGCTAACAACACCATCACTGAAGCTGACAGGACACTCATCCATGACTAACAGCACAAACACCCACATTTAGAGAAAAACTCACTTATTTCACCTGAAATACACAAGAACGCTTTTCCTAAACCTTCGTCCTCTAGTCCATTCTCTATCGTCAACCATAGTTCTCACCCTGGAGAAATGCTAGGTGCCACCCCATTATCCAAGATAAGATTCTACATGATTAACTTGCTACAAAATTAACCCGGCATCACGGCCACAAAATCATCATAGGTGTCCACTAACCCACTCAAACCTAATTATACCTCTCGTGTAAGAGCTTGCCACTACACAACTCAAGACGTCACCCTCAAATCATTGATTCTAAATTTTTGGATTAATTTCAAACTAAACATAAACATTGTCATCCGCCGTCAACGCCAAACTTTGATACCAATACATACATCGATCCCCTAAATCCACAATAGCAAAGTTTCCAAGCCCAAGGCTTATTCGTCAAGTAACCAATCAAGACTTGTCTTTTACTCTTAGCAATGTCTTCTTATATAAAACTCGTCACGGCCCTCTCATTCCAAACCAAGCCATCATGCCAGTCTCGATAGGTCATACCAACCCAAACTTTTAAAATATCGAATCCTTCTTTAATCATATTTTACTAAACTCTCGGGACCACAATCCGAACATATGGTTGTATGCAAAACACAACACTCACTACCGTCGACGACCATTCCTCGACTTTAAGAACTCTAAGTAGCTCGAGCCTCAAACAAAACACAAACTCTAACTAATCATAAGTATATCAAAAACCTACCACGTGAATAACCCAGCCGCAAGGTTCCTACAAACCTCCCATTCCACCGAGAGCTAGAGGTGTAACCATACTCCATACCACCCAAAATAAGCTACAAACAACGGTCAACAATCCTTCGTTACTCATTGTAGAAAAGACTCGACGCCTCAACACTAACCCTCTTGTCAACAGGGACAAACATTCCTGACCTACTAATCCCATCTTACAGGAACACAACCCCACACTCTTACACTTACACGATAGAGCAAACAAACTTCAGCTTGAATACCCACGAGGAACTCAGTTCTCCGAGGACCTGATTCTGGTAGTATGCATCCTATAAGCGCAACTCACGGATCTCCCCAAAACAACCAGACTAAAAATCAACTAACAGTCCCAACCGTTTCACCTAACCAAGGTGGAGTAGTCCACATACCGCTACTATCTGCAAGACACCCATATCTTCTTCCTAAGAAAGAAATGGCCAATCAGAAATCATGACACAACCTCAACGTCCTCTCATGCCTCATTCGCACACACGCGAGCTTCATCAATCCCCATACTCTGTACAACACATCCCATTGCGCTAGGACCTCACTTCACAAGATTACGCTTCATTATCCTAACTCCCATTAGGCAAATTACAGCCACGTTACAGTCTCGAGCCCAGTGCCCAAGTAGCTCACATAGAAGGCACACGGCACCAGACAAAGAAAATCCAAACCTGAGACCTTCCATCCAAAGTTACCAATAACTTCCACACTTCCACTCCTCGGGTACACACCTATCACTGGCACCTTAACACTTGGTTTCCCACTTACCGTTCTAGGCCATCCGAGCCGCCCAATGCATTGCTAAATCTTACTATTCCACACTTTGTCCTCCTGAGAAAACAACATACCTACCTTTAAACTCAAGATCGAATACAATCAACCTCCAAACATATCACATCTTGGAAACACCATCTTAACATCGAGCCAACCATGTTATCAAACCCTTCTATGGTTCTTTCAAACCCCATGCACCCAGCACGATTCCCATACATGATCTCCTACTTACGAGGATAACAACCAAGCCACGAATCTGCATTCTTAGAGGATTCTCACAAAACTAATGGAAGTTATCCTATAGATGCTGTATTCATGCCTGTTCGAAATGCAAATCATAGTATTTTTTCTTATGGGAATGGGAATGAAAGAG
This sequence comes from Heliamphora ciliata, assembly GCA_032360265.1. NCBI lineage: Eukaryota > Viridiplantae > Streptophyta > Magnoliopsida > Ericales > Sarraceniaceae > Heliamphora > Heliamphora ciliata. The sequence goes on from JAUMHN010302225.1 coordinate 17,650, forward strand.
GATTTCACCACATACACAACTCAATCACTGAATTTTTCTTAAGATCTCTCTCTCTCTCTCTCATCGAGAATTAACACTACTAACATCCCGTGCAATCAAATTACATTTCTAGAAACCTCACCTAAACGCTCGAGTTTATAAGATAAAGCAACAGACTCTTCAAGAAACCACAGGTAGACGAACCCACACTCATACTACCCCAGCGCTTTATTCCTATTAAGGAGAATAATCACACTGGTCAATCAACCACAAAACATTTCTCTAACTAGAAAAAACTACGAGTCAGCTTTAGGCTCTCGCTCCATGCCACTACCTCTTAGAATTACCATACATAATGAATATATTTCTCGTCACACCAGATCTTCACCGTTTATCCACCACTGCATAACACCATACATATTCACATCACTTTAGAGCAGCTTTTCACAGGGTCATGTCACACTAATTTGATTCCCAAAAGGTGGGTAATAAGAAAACAAGTAGGCAAAAACTATATTACAGTCTCGAGCTCGCAGCTCCGGTACACTCATCAGAAAACACAAAACATTCAACTGGGAACACTTGTCTTTTATGTCACTATACGCATACCATCGGTGCACGGCTATCTAACCATGAAGACAACTACACGCCACACAAACAAAGCGATCCTCGCTTAACAACTTTAGACTAAAGACACCACCCTATCACTCGCCCCTTTAGGGTAATATAATACCATCACATCTAAAATTTAAACAAGATACAGACCACCGCTATCGTCATCTTAAAGGATCTCTACCCACCAACACGTCATCTTAGAATGACCAAGTCGGCCACACCGATAATATCTACCACATGCCCTATAAATCTCACATACTTACGCTCACATTCTTGCCATACACCATGTATCTCACAAAGTC
>JAUMHN010302334.1:0-18543 GCA_032360265.1 Heliamphora ciliata
TATATATCACCCTCAGGCTCACAACACGCGGTTCTCACACCGCCAACATGTAAACATGCATGGTTCAAAAGAAACAAAAGAAAGATTACAAATCTTCCACTCCTTCGACACCCCCAGATCAACCTGCGTGACCGGTACTTGAAAAATATTTCAAATCTCACACCGTGAGCTAAAGCTCAGTAGAAACTAAACAAACATCCAAGCGTCAAAACAAGTTTGAAAACATGCTAGCCGATGTAATATGTATGTAACGACTCGTTCAAGCCTCAAAACAAGTTTGAAAACAGTTTTATATCACAACTCATAAGAGTCAGGAATAATAGTTTCAAAATGGTTTTATATACATACATACAAATATGCTATAATGCCTCACACGCAAAGATCGACTCCTACGAACCTCGACTCTCACGAACCCACGTGCAACACAATTATATACATCGACTCACACGAGCCCCAAAGATAACAGGTATATGTATGCAACACATGTATACATATCTATATCGACTCTCACAAGCCTCAACATCAGTCCTACAATAACACGGTGATACACACCCAACACAAGGACTTTCTCGGACTTTCACTAAATGACCACTGCCCCAACAACTACATGGTTAATCAAAGTTAACCCATGCAACACATGCAACTCACGCGACACATGCCACCCACATAATGCACTACGGGCGACACACGCACCCCATGCCTCTTCAGGACCACTTTCTCGTCCTTCAGATACTCGCAACTAAATGCATCGTTAGGACCACTTTTTCGTCCTTTCGATTTCTACGCACACACACATGCATTGTTAATTAAAGTTAACATATATCAAACCCCATTTCTGTCCACGTTAACTAGAGCTAAGTTAATCAAACCACTTTTCTATCCACGGACCACTTTTTTGTCCAGAACACATCAGACCACTTTTCTATCCACGGAACATCGAACCACGTTTTTGTCAGTCCACATAACCATACACACACACGTGTTACTAAAATCAGAGTTTTAGATACCGCAAGACCGCATATCCGTCTTGCAACATGCATAATTAAAACTAGAGTCTTAAATGCACAAAACCACGTAAAACACTAGGTTTCACACCACGAGGCCACATATCCCGCCACGACATCACATGCTATATAACCCGACATCCACTCACCTGGACGACCCGTCCTCTCACCCGGACAACCAACAACGTTGAAAACCAAAACCTAATCCGAAGGCCAACACCAAACCTCCCATAACACGATTTTTGCAAACGTTTTCACAAAACCCAGGCTTTTCCCAAAACCCCCTTTTTTAAAAAGAAAGTCAGACCCAACATGTCCCGCACCCAACGATGCACTAACCACCATGCACACAACCGTGCATCAACACCCCGCATGAAATGACCAACCCCTCTCTATGACTTTAGTCGGCAGGACCCCATAATCTAATCAACTAGAAAACCACTAGAGGATAGCAGTCAATTAAGCCCCATAACCCAATCGACTGAAAGGCCACCACACGACCATCAAAATCATAAAAAACCCACACAGGACCAACTCCGTCGACTGAACACCCACACCCAGTCGATTGAAAACCTACTGGAATTTTGCAAAATTCCCTAGAACACAAGTCAGTTGATTGACCTCCCAGGTCTAGTTGACTGAAGCCCCAACCTAACGATCCAGTCGACTGAACAACCAGTTCAGTCGACTAACCAACGGCGAAAATCGACTCTGAGCTACGGGTTCAACCATCCAAACCCCAAAATGAAGCCTCTAAACTCCCTTACAACACCCTCAGACATACCCAAGCCCTCAGCTATCACAGAACCTCAAAAGGAACACTCAAAATTCGATTCCATCCAACTGAAATCAACCAAAAATAGTTTAAACCAAAACCTAGCTTTTCAAAACTTAAAATGAATTTTTCATGCATTTTTAACAGGTAAAAATGCATATAATTACACGTAGCATCCTTATAAGATATGAGAGTTTAGGATCCTACTTTAGTGAGTTAAAAACCCGATGTCTCGATCAGCCTGGAAAATCGAGCTTTGTCGAGTTGAAATTTTGTCCAAATTAATGCGTAGCCCCCAGTGCTAATAGCAGGGATCAGTTGTCTGATCATCAAAAATCGAGCCCCAGGCCCCCGAGAAGTTAGAGAGAAGACAGAGTGAAAAAGGGGAAGCTTAGTTGAGATGTTTTGAAAATATCTTTTAAAAATATCTAACGCTAGATATTTATAGGTTCTCTAGAAAATATCTTTTATTTTTTTAAATTCACATCACAACATCCAACGGTTCCGAGAACTAATCCCACGTGCATATTTAAACCCGATCATGCATAAAAACACATATAAACATGCAGAAGCAAAAATGACGAACACGCATCGAAAAATGCCAAAAAAGAAAATGTGTTAGGGTCTCACAACTCTACCCCCTTAAAGGAATTTCGTCCATAAAATTCAACATAAGCTCATAAAGAAATAACCCCGTTTATCACCATCGATATAGGCACGAGAGGTGGTCAGCGAAACCATCCCTAGGATACAGTCAAACAAGGTCGTACACTATAGACAACGGCAAACTACCTCAAAGACTCGAGATCTACATCTCATCCCAACCTCACATGCTCACCAACTGGTGTCTCAACACCCAACATTCAACCCACGGAGCCCATCACCAACTGCCACATATGAAATGAAGCAACACAAAGCTCCTGTGCCAATAAGAGCACTGGCCTAAAATTTATATATACAGAAAGTACCTCTGCTCCCTGGAGGAGTAGCTGCATCATCCGGCAAAATCTGTGTCCTGGAAGAACTAGGATCTGTAAGAACATATACTCGACCCTGTGTCACCCTGGCCTGCCCTCCATAACCTGGGACTGTCGGTTGTCGTACAAACTGAACTGAAGTATTGCAGTCTGTCACCCTAGAAGTCTGTACTGCTGGCTGTTGATAACCCCGTCGGTCTTGTACTACGGTTGCACCTACCGTGCTTGACGTACTACCTCCCTGAGGACAGTTCTTAGCAATATGTCCTGTCTAACCACACCCAAAACAAAGTGGCAGCTCCCTCTGCTATAACAAAACTGGCACCGAACTCTGAGATTTCTTCAGCTATGGACAATTTGTCACACGATGCCTAGGCTACCTACACCGATAAAAGGTCAACTCCCTCTACTCTAGCCTCCCAAACAAGGCTACCGATGGTGCTGGTGCAAAAAACTACTGTCGTGACCCAAATGGGTGAAAACTAGGGTCAGAGGACTTCTGTCTCTTATTGGAGCATCCACCTGACTAAGCCTCCATCCCATCCTATGGTGCTCTGATCTCCCTGGAACCTCAAATCTCGCTCAAGGTATTCTCAATCCTTGCTGTCGATTCCACCAGCTCTGTGAAAACACGCAGCCCCATCCTCTAATCTCCGGCCTCAAGACCCGCTCAAACCTCCTCGACTGTAACTCATCTGTACTCAACAACTCTAGTGCAAATTGGGACAAACTGGTGAATTTAGCCTCATGCTGCACAATGCTCATCGCCCCTGGGTGAGAGCATAGAACTCCTTACTGTATAAGTCCCGCGAAGAAGCTGAAAAGTACTTCTCCATAAAAACCCCTGTGAAAGTTTCCCACGTGCCCTCTACAGTATTTTGGGCGTATTTTCACCACTCGTGAGCATCCCCTCTCAACTGGAAAGTAGCAAAAGGAACCCGCAAATCATCCCCCATAATTTGTAATATATCGAGGATCCAGGTCACCAGCTCCAACCACGCAGTAGCCACTGTAGGATCAGAATCCCCAGCAAAGGTAGGACGATCCATACATCTAAACTCCTGCATAGCCATCGTTGCCCTCAACTTGGGCTCTCTCTCTCTCTCTCTCTCTCTCTCCCCCTAGAGGTCTCAACCAGCTGGCCAATAGAGCTAACCAGTGCACGCAGTAACCCTACCGCGTCAACAGGTCCTTGGGGAGCATTTGTATCCCCAGCATCAAGGATAGGCACATCACCTCGGCCAAAACCACGGCCACGGCCACGGCCTCGACCACGGCCATGTCCTCTCCTCGCAGACATTATGTTTATATGAAAGGAAAACAGAACATAAGATGTAGCATATCGCATGAACATAAACGCTAACCACATAGCATGCTAACACATAGCTGCATAGGTTCATCCTAAATAAACCCACATACCGAGGAGAACCGACTAGAGCGACGCGTCCATTTGGAAAACCTGCTCAGATTTCTTGCCAGAAAACACGTCAGCCAAATGCATTTCTAACTCGGCTTCCAAGCTTGTTAACCCAAGCACCCAAAGGCAAGACTAATCATTCCTAGGTTCAACCCCCATGCTCACATATACACAACATTCACACATATCATGCTTATGCTATCAAAATAGCTAAACACATGCAATCAAGCACACACAATCAACCTCATCAAGTGATGCACCCTCTTCCCACATCTCTTAGGTATTCAAACTCAGAACTTTGATACCATTCTGTCACGCCCCAAACTCTAGCTCACGTGAAACACCCAAGAACAACCATACATAACACCTAACCTGATGTTATACTCTCAAGAAAAAGCATACATGCATTTAAATATATATATATATCGCCCTCAGGCTTACAACACGCTATTCCAACATCGCCAACATGTAAACATAAATGATTCAAAAGAAGCGAAAGAAAGATTACAAATCTTTTGCCCCTCCGGCACCACCAGATCAACCTACGTGACCGGTACCTGAAAAACATTTCAAATCCCATACCGTGAGCCAAAGCTCAGCAGAAAATAGACAAACATGCATTATAAGCTAAACATGCTAGCCGATGTAATATGTATGTAATGACTCGCCCAAGCTTGAAAACAAGTTTGAAAATGGTTTTATATCACGACTAACAAGAGCCAGGAATAATAGTTTGAAAATGGTTTTGTATACATACATACAAATATGCTACAATGCCTCACACGCAAAGATCGACTCCTACGAACCTTGACTCTCACGAGCCCACGTGCAACACAATTATATACATCGACTCACACGATCCCCAAAGATAATAGGTATATGGATGCAACACAAGTATACATATCTATATCGACTCTCATAAGCCTCAACATCAGTCCTACAATAACACGGTGATACACACCTAACACAAGGATTTCTTAGACTTTCACCGAAGGACCACTGCCCCAACAGCTACAGGTTAATCAAAGTTAACCCATACACCACATGCAACTCACGCGATACACGCCACCCACATAATGTACTTCGGGCGGCACACGCACCCCATGCCTCTTCAGGACCACTTTTCCGTCCTTCAGATACTTGCACCTAAATGCATCGTTAGGACCACTTTTTCGTCCTTCCAATTTGTACGCACACACACATGCATTGTTAATTAGAGTTAACGTATATCGAACCCCTTTTCCGTCCACGTTAACAAGAGCTAACGTTCGTCGAACCACTTTTTCGTCCAGAACACATCAGACCACTTTTCTGTCCACGGGACATCGGACCACATTTCTGTCTGTCCACACATCCATACACACACACGTGTTACTAAAACCAAAGTTTTAGATACAGCAAGACCACATATCCGTCCTGCAACATGCATAATTAAAACTAGAGTTTTGAATGCACAAAATCACGTAAAATACTAGGTTTCACACCACAACACCACATATCCCGCCACCACATCAAATGCTCTACAACCTGACATCCACTCATCTGGATGGCCCGTCCTCTCACCCGAACAAGTAACAACGCAGAAAACTAAAACCTAACCTGAAGGCCAACTCCAAACCTCCCATAACACGATTTTCGCAAATGTTTTCACAAAACCTTGACTTTTTTGCAAAACCCCCTTTTTTGAAAAGAAAGTCATATCCAACACGTCCCGCACCCAACGATGCACTAACCACCATACACACAACCGTGCACCAACACCCCGCATGAAATGACCAACCCCCTCTCCGTGACTTCAGTTAGCAGGACCCCATAATCCAATCAACTAAAAAACCACTAGAGGAGAGCATTCAATTAAGCCCGATAACCCAATTGACTAAAAGGCCACCACACGACCATCAAAACCACCAAAAACACACACAATACCAACTCAGTTGACTGAACCCCCACATCCAGTCGATTAAAAACCTACTGGAATTTTGCAAAATTCCCCAGAGCACAAGTCAGTCGACTGAACCCCCAAGCTAACGATCCAGTCGACTGAACAACCTAGTTCAGTCAACTGACCCACGGCCGAAACTAACTCCCAGCTACGGGTTCAACCATCCAAACCCCAAAACGAAGCCTCCAAACTCCCTAACAACACCCTTGGACATACCCAAGCCCTCAACTACCACGGAACCTCAAAAGAAACACTCAATACCCGATTCCATCTAACTGAAATCAACCAAAAATGGTTTAAACCAAAACCTAGCTTTTTAAGACTTAAAACAGGTTTTTCATGCATTTTTAACCGGTGAAAACGCATACAATTACACGAGCACCCTTATAAGATATGAGAGTTTAAACTCGACGTCTCAATTCACGTGCAAAATCGAGTTTCACCGAAATAAAATTCTGTCCGAATGAATGCGTAGCCACCGGTGTCAATAGTAGGGATCTACTGTCTGATCGTCAAAAATTAAGCCTCGGGCCCCCAAAATATTAAAGAGAAGGCAAAGAGAAAATAAAAAAACTTAGTTGAGAAATTTTGAAAATATTATTTGAAAATATCTAACGCTAGATATTTATAGGCTCTCCAAAAAATATTTTTTAAAAAAAAAAAATTGGCATCACAACGTCCAACGGCTCCGAGAACTAACCCCACATGCATATTTAAGCCCGATTATGCATAAAAACGCATATAAACATGCAGAAGCAAAAACAACGAATGCGCGTCGAAAAATGTTGAAACAAAAACTGGTTAGGGTCACACAGTTTCGGCTCTAAGGTGCTTTGACGAGGAGCTCTTGTTGTACAATACTCGAATCTTTGTCGGCAAGGTCCAATTTGATGTGTTGAAGGACCAATTTTTGGAGAGAAACGCGGGTGTTGGAGCTCGACGGACCATCCATGGAAGAAGGACAAGAGAAAAAGATGAAACAGGAAAATGGGGAGGGATGCACGTGAAGTTTAGTTTTGGAAGAGAGGTGGTGGTTTGGGCCTCTTGCTTTATTCCCAAGTTTATATTCTCTAGAATAATTTAGGGAACTCCCCCATTTAAAACTTATATTTATATATTATGTTATTTTATTTTATTTTTCACCCATTCTTTTCACCCATTTAAAACTTTTATATATATATATATATATATATATAAGACCCATCTCTTCTATTCCTCCAATTTAATTTAATTTAAATTCAACTTACATAATTAAAACGCGCTAACATCGTAAAATTTATCATAAATTAATTTCTGGGCGCTCCGCCCGTGCCAACCATATACAACACACCCAATTTACTATCAGAAATCATTTCAGCTATTTAGTCATGCTAAAGTAATTACTAATAATAATAAAAATAATAATAATAACAAAATAAAAATGTACCACGTCACTACATGTAGAGTCTGAATATAATAATAATTACTAGTCGAGTATTGGCATGGCACCATTCAAAGCACTTTACTGTAGACCTTGTCAATCACCACTTTGCTGGACCGAGGTTAGTGATGCAGCTCTTTTGGGACTAGATATGGTCAAATAGGGGATTAAGAAGATTGCGATTATCAAACAACGATTGATGACGACAAAGAGTCATCAAAAGAGTTATATAGACTGGGCGAGACGACCACTAGAGTTTGTGATCAGAGATCATGTGTTTCTTTCTTCAAGTGGTAGTAAGGCAAGGGATCAGACGATTTGGGCACAAAGGGAAGTTGGCACCTAAATTTATCGAATCATTCGATGTTATAGAGCATGTGGGAGAGGCGGCTTATCGCCTGGCTTTACCACCATTGCTTGAAGGAGTGCACTATGTTTTTCACGTGTCTATGTTGTAGAAGTATATGTCGAATCCAACTCATGTCATTGTTTGAGACGATCTAGCTATCGATAGTAATGTTTCATATGAGGCCCAACTACTCAGGATTCTTGATCGAAGGGAATAAGTCTTGCGAGGAAAGACTTTTCCTTTAGTTGAGGTTTTTTTAGCAGCATCAATCACGACACAAATGAGGCAACTTGGAGCTAGAGGAATATCTAGAATTATTTGAGGATAAAGGTAAGTGAATGAATTTTTGGAATGAAATTTTTAAGGGGGAGGTTGTGGTGACTTGATTTTTTAATTATTTATTAATATTTATTTTTTCAATTAATAATTAAATAAATAATTAAATTAATTGGAAAATATGAGATTAGATATTCATTATTCTTGTATGTTCCTTAATTAATGAAGACTGCTTCTTGAACAATAACTGTATGAGATATATCTGCTTAATGCAGGATGAGCTTAGTTGCATTATATTGTGATGGAAACTGTGTGATAAAGGCAGAAAACACAAACAGTTGGGAAAAAAGTACACCCACGTGCACATGCATACACATAATTCATTAGTGTATTTTATTTAATTAATTTGATGTATGTTTATTTGTATATATCCTTTTCTGCTATATAGGGATATGTTTATACACATAATTGCCTTTTATCATTGCATATTTGGGGTTTTGATTATTAAATTATATAAATAGATAGACATATATATAGGATTATATACGTAATATTTGGTTAGGAGTTGACTAGTTGGTTAGAGTTTACTTAAGGCATATCTAGAAACTCCACAATTGTGTCACTTGTCCTCATATTAAAATTAATTCATAAATTAATTAATTTTGTAAGATTTAGTCCTAACCGTTGATCTCGATCTTGGGCGTGAGATGTTAAAATTTGACAACACCGAATGCTTATTTTGAGTCACTTTGGCCGGCCACTTGGGGGTGATTTCCAACTCTTTTTTTAAAATTTTTTTGTTGAAGTGTTTTTCAAGAAATTTAAAGTGTTCTTTGTGTATCTATGCGTTCTTGAAAACTTCATGTTCAAAAGTTCACTTTTCTTCTTCTTTTGATCCTAAGTCATAATTCTAAATCATACAAAACTTGGAGAGACTACCCAACCTTAGAGTAGGAGGCTCCAATTCATCATCTAACCTTTCTTTGTTCTTGATTAGAGGTTAAGAATTTTACTAAATTCTTGATTGATGTTGTAAGGACCGGTTCAAAACCTTAGTATTAGCGACGGTTAACTCATAAGATATTAGGTCGCTAAAAGATTAGGAACCTTGATACGATATGTAATACCCCACCCCACATTGATGTGTTAGTGGTCCACTTAAGCATTTTCGACTGTGTTGTTAGGTTCTTTATTAAAGTTATTGGGTTAGTAGTCTACTTAAGTTCGTTACAAATGGTATCAGAGCCAATCTTCATTCCCTTCTAGAGCTCTGTGATGGTGTGAATAGAGCAATAGAGATTCCAGAGAGAGGTAGAGACCCCGAGATTGAATACCTTATGCACACTAATGGGCTGCTCTATGTCGGCTAATGGGCTGCTATCCACATCCCAACCAGGAAAAGAACTTGGGTTACGCAATAAGGGTGTCGTGTATTTAAGTGGGGGATATTGTGATGCTCCATCCCATATCGGTGGGAGATGAAAAGTTAGTCTGGTATATAATGAAACTTGTGAACTACTACTAATAACTTGGTTAAAATATTTTGGGCTGCGTTGTTGGGCTCTTTATTCGAGTTATTGGGCCAGTGATCTACTTAGGTTCGTTACACGATCCGAAACTCTAGAAACCTAACACTCAAGAAACAAAACCAAAATACACGAAGAAAACTCCTAACATCCTAAAATCACTCAATTATCATGAAATATTAATTTAAAAATCACAAAAATCTCATAAAAAGAGTAAAATTACCATTTTGCCCATAAGACAAGAAAATCTTTAAAACTCAAAATTTGACACATGGACACCCTAAATTAAATATTTAAATGAGCAAAAGACAAAATAACAACAAAATGACCAAAATGCCCCTTAGTAGCCGGCTATGCCTTGTTATGTGTGCTAAAAAGTCTCTTTTTGCATTTTAAGCTTTAATTAAGAAAAAGATGTACAAATCATACATCATTATGATCCAAAAATATTCAAACAAGTAATATTACTAATAATACAATATTTTAAGCCAAAAAAAATAAATAAATCATTATTAAAATTCTTACACACTTAATAAAATTAAAATAACACATCTGGTCAAAATAGCTTATAGTGACTTAATTGCCTATACCTACTTAATCAATTGTAGTCATACTAAAATAATTCATTTTAGTAGGTAAAAAGACTAAAAAAATACATCAAATTAATTTTTGAAGAACTTTATTGGACAATGTAATATCAAAACATCAGCAAACAAGCAATTAAAGCAAAATTCAAAATTTTGACCTTCCCAAACAAGCCCTAGCTAAAATCCCTCTAAATATTCTGATCTCAAATCTCTTAATAAGAACACATATCCCATGCAACCAATCAAAATTTAGATAATTCAAAAATTTCTTACACAATTCATAATTGAACTCTCCACCCATTCATCCTCTATAAAACCAAGACTTGGCCTCCTCTCTTCCTACACACATTTTCAGCTAGAGAGAGGGAAGGAAACCATAAAATTTTTTTGAGTGCTCAAGAGAAGGAAGAAGAAGAAGAAAGAAGAAGAAAGGAGGAGAAGTAAGGAGGAGGAGACTATGAGGCCTTGGGAGCTTAGGAGGAGACCGAATGCTAAGTCCTTTCCAACCTTCCACCTTAGATTAACCTACAAAGTAAGAAAACCTCTAAACCTACGGATCTTTCTCACCTCAAACTCTCCTCAACTCATCTCTAAACACAAACTCAAAAACAAGAATCAAATCACAAGCTAAAAAGACGTCATAGTGAGACTTGGGGACTGTTCTAAATTTTTGTGACTTGTTATGTGTTTGCATGTTGTTTTCTTTCAGTTTCATGGCATATCTAAGTTCTGGAGTTGTAATATATGAGTACTCAAACCATGCATGAAAAGGAAATGAGCTAAAACATTACATGCACCATGCTAGGATGCTAGATCACAAGATGGTCTGAGATTTAAAGTTTTTAGCTTTTTGTACTGATTTTAAAAAAAATCATAACTGATTCTAGAAAAATTTTCTAAGTGTTTACTTGACGTCCAAACTTATATTTTTGTATTATCTTTCATTTAAAATTTATTTGAATTGATTTGAATGCATAAAACTCGAGATGTGACCTTTCTATCAAAACATGTCATTTTCAGATCAGTCTGTGTTGCAGAGCTAAATACCATATTTGTAACTGTGAACTGAGCTTAGGTGTTTTCATAAAAACTGTATCCAACATGTTTATCTAGCTATCCACAAACAATGATCCTATTTTGTTGAGATTTGAATGGTCAAAACACCTCTGAAACTCTTTGTTCATGTTCAATGATCGAAATGGCTATTTGTCACAAGTTTTTGTGTAGTCCAAAACATTTATTTTTAATGACCTATTCACAAAGAGGTCTTCATAAAAAATGTTAAAGACATTTCAATCTAATTGTTGGAAAAAAAATTAGTCCATTAGCCTCTATTTGGTCCCCCAAATAATTTTTGAACTCTCTGTACTTTCTATTAAAAACCCACCTTTGCTGAGTATTATGACGTCAACTGAACACATTTTCTTAATCAAGTTATTTCTGAGTATTATGATGTCAACTGAACACATTTTCTTAATCAAGTTATTTCTCCAATATTTTCTCAAGATTCACTCTGAGTACTCCTCATGAGATTTGTAGAGAACATTGTAAACTAAAACATATCGAAAATTGAGCTTAAAATGAACTTTTTTGTTACCCCAAATTCGAGACCAACTGAGACCCATTTTTAAGCAAACTTATAAGTGTTGTTGAACCATTTTCGATTGTAAAGGCCAAACCACCTAGTTGCTTTAGGATTTAGCCAAAGTGTTTTTCATAAAAGTTGTACATAATATTTTTATCTAGTTTGTGACAAAAAATCAAAAGCTAAGTCCAAATCTAAGTATCTCAAAATTTTGCTGCAATTTACAAATAAGTAGTTGAAAGTTAACCAGTTAATTGTTAAGTGTTTGGTGGAGCATGCCTTTATTGTTTGAAATGATTGACATGATTCATTTGATTTAAAATATGCAAATGATGATTTAATGTTATTATATAAGAAAAATGACCTTTCCATGAGATTAGAACCATTCTTTAAAAGTTGTACCTTAGGCTTTAGGTTATTGTACCACTTGCTTTGAATGCTTGTACCTCATGATATATTGACTAGTACATCTTGCCTTGCTTAGTTGCATATCATGCTATAGCTAGTTGTATTTCAAGACATAAGTTGTTATACCATGAGTATTGTCGTACTGCATTTGAGGTATCTTGGGGTCCATCTTTGTACAGTTGGTATAGTCGTTTTGCCATGGGTATTGGGTGTGTCTTTGGAGTCTATCACCCTTTGATTCTGGGTCTAGGACGTCCCTGCTGTGCCGATTTTTGTAAATTGTTTTCGAATTAATTCCCTTAGAACACCCTGGGTGCGTTCCTAGTGTATGTATATTGATTGTGACAGAAAATTTTCGAGCATAATGGGTACATCGCTAGCATTTTGATTTTCATACTTTAGACTTTGCGTTGACACTGACGAATGCATCACGAGTCATAAGGTGGGACAAACCAGTTATATTGATCATTGAATCTAGTTGGTTCAGAGGGTGGCACCAGAACCCACACCGTTGCGATTGAATAAAACACCAGGGCCATAAAGCTCGGAGACGTAGTTATTATTCACAACTAGGCGCGATGATGACTTTAGTGATCATGTTGTTTAGAAAATCTACTCTTGTAATTCTCGGCGTGGAATTCATGTTTATGTTCTTGGAGTATTGTCGTTTAGAAAATCTACTCTTGTAATTCTCGGCATGGAATTCATGTTTATGTTCTTGGAGTATAGTCGGGTTGAGCACTTGCATTGCATTGTCATTGCATCCCATGCACGATTGGTTGCTTCATGTTTATTTGTTAACTTTACTTATATCCTTCAAATTTTCCTATCTCTTTGATATATAAATGTTCTATGTGTTACGTGGAATGCGTCTTGGTGATTTTGTGTCATAAGTTTGGTTAGTGGGTTTGGAGAGTTTTCTTCTGAGATTTGGCTCATGGTTTCGTGCCACAGGTGAAGAGGAACGTGTTATCTATGAAGAAGAGTACACAGACCAGGGTGAGTTTTCAGAGCAAGCAAACCCGACCGAAGCATAGAAGAAGAGCTTCACTCTTTTTGTTTCTTTCTTTACAGTTTTAGAACATGCTTTTGTAATTTTTGTAATCTCCTTTATGAGACTGTAATGCTTACATATTTACAAGCTTTTCGAGACTCAAGGATGTAATATTATAATAATTATCTATGAATAAAATATTAGCATAACCCTATTTATATGTATATGTATGTCTTAACGTACCTAAGAGTTGGGGCCTCACAGTTTAGTATCAGAGCCTTGGTTTAGTGAACTTTTAGGCCTTGGATTACAAGAAGACCATGTGTTCTGTCGTGTAGAAGCTCTGTAGGAGGCGTTGTATTAATTAATGTTATCATTTATAACTTTTAAGAACTAAAATTTGCTATGTCTAAGCCTTATAGTGAGTCGTGTTAGGATGCTATCGGGTTCAGGAGAAGCAAGAAATCTACATGCAAAGGACGGGCAAAGACATCATGATCGAAGATCGGAGATCCATGCAGCGAGTTATTTCTATTTAAGGGGGACGGGGTAAACGGGAGTGCGCACTAGGAAAAGTTCCAAAAACATCTAGAGCCATCGTTAGAACCCCGCAACTTCATCCTTATAAGATCCTTTCTCGTTTACCCCAAGCATTTTGTGCCAACTTTTGTAGCCGATTGAAGTTCTTTGTGTATCCTTCCTTCTAATATCATCGACTCTCAGCAATACCGTCAAGTGTCGTTCGTCGGTAACGCTTTTACACTCAAGCCTTGTTGGTGATCCTATTAGAATTTAATCCTAGAAAATACCCTTATCTTCGACTTTTCATCGTTGAGCCACGCCTAGATGATGATCACTACTTACATTTGATTGTCCTTCGGTTCAAGTCATCATCCTTGAACTAACTTTTCATTCATAGAACTCAAAATTATTTCTTCAACCCCAAACATTCGACATTAATAAGACCCTCTGCCACCATTCATCTTCTCACAATCTTGATACCACACTGGGATGAAGTAATTTTGTGAATTCTTTCTTTACTCTTGAAGTCCCAACCTAGGGAGTAGACTTGGATGCTTGAATTAAAGTGCGTAGAGCCGATGTAACTTCAGGACAAATATCTAATTTGGCTACCCATCGCTTAACATCTCTTTGTCAAGACCTGATTGTAGCAGATTGGTCTTGAGAACATTCCTTTAAGTATTGTTCATTTTTCATTGATCTCTTATCTCACGTGCGTTTGATCCCCAAACGATCTCTCAAATCGAGTCAATAGCGATTACTTTAACCATAACCTCTTGCCCTCTTTCAATTTATCTTTTGAAAAATTTGGGAATTTTTTCCATTGAATCTCAGTAAAAGATTTGTTCGCCTGCCCATAGCTACTTCAGCCTGCAGCTGTATTTTGTGTAGTCTAGTATACCATTCGAAAGCCTGAGCCAATCACTTGACTGCTCATCTGCCTACGATCACTTTATGCTAGTAAATTTGAATTAACCATCCATATTGAACCCCTGTATGTTTTCAAGAGCCTCTATCTATCCTTAGTTGACCTTCAAAACCTTATCCAATAAACCGGTGAGTAACGATAGTCATCAGGATATTACGTCATTAGAGTTTAGCACTTTCACGGGAAACTCAGACGACGCACGCTTTTAATGGGACCTTCTAGCACATCTTCAAATTGTGAAGCAGATACCTTCCTGGTGTTACAGTTTAGAATGTCTGCCAACATCAGCGTTTAATAAGCTTTAAAGATCAAGGCCCCCAGAAACGGCTAAGGACGGACTCGCTCAATCAACTACATCTTTATCGAAAACCTTAACGAATAGAACTGTGCCATCAACAATTTACAATTAGAGACGACAGTTTTGCACCTGGGGACTTACGACATCACCAACCGACAAAGTTCAACCTTAGCCAAACTAGCTCAGAGCTGACTCACCCATCCGAGGAACTATGGGGCAAGACGTTATACTGCCAGTAAAAAAACAAATAACCAAAGACAACGTCGAGCTTAAAACATTCGACTTACTATGCAAGCGAATGAGGTACGCCCAAATGCATCGACACTCATTGTAGGGACTCGATCCCTTATTATTTTCTTGTATTAATGACAAACGAGTATGCTATGTCCAATGGAAACGTTTGTGAGTGTAGATCTTGCATAAGAATTAATATTTAACCTTATATTGGTTTGCTAATGATAGTTAAGTGAGGGGTTATGTAAGAGAACGTCATTGTGGGGTGTTTGGGCTCATATATGGTTTAGTTTAAGCTTTTGGTCGGGGTTCTTACCCAGTTTTGACCTCTCAAGCAGAGGGTAGACCGCTCGAGCGGATAGATGGCAGTGAATTCTCGGGTATGAGACTATTCAAGTGTTGGTGGGTTCACTCGAGTGGACAGTCGACGAGTAGACCTTTAATGTTGCGATTTGGGCTCTTTTTCTTATTTCTTTCTTCCCTCTCTCTCTAGAACTGAAAGGATAAGCTAGGGTTTGGGTTTAGAGGCTTGTTAGAGCTCTCTTAGCTTCTCTCGGTGAGTTTTCTTACTTTCCTATCGGTGGCTCAACCGTTGGAGGCTTGGCCTTGGCATTTAAGACTCTTTGCTCACCTTTCGTTTGAAGGATCACGTGTTTGGGGCTTATTAGGGTATTTTTCTCGGTGTTAAAACTTTATAAAGGTAGAATCTATGACTATCCATGAATATCTATGTGATATGTGTTGTATTTTGAAATGTATGAACATAAACAAATGAAATTGGTGTTTTTGAAGCCCTAGGTTAGGGTTTGATGTTAAGGAAGGTGAAATCTTATATCTATGGATGATTTAACTTGATTTTATCTTTACGTTGTCATTGAATATGGTTGAATTTCAAAAATGTTGAGCTAAGATTTTAAATTGAGTTTAAACTATAGAAATTAGGGGTTTTGGGGTTGATGGACCCAAATGTTTAAATTGATGTGATTATTTGGAAAGTTGAGGGTTAGGATAATCTATTGTACTTATGTCTCATGAATTGAGTGGCACATGCTAGTGTTGAGTATGAAAATTTGGGGTTTTTAATGTAAAATTGGAAATTGCATGTAATGATATGGGTTAGGCGAGAGGAATCAAGTTGACGGCTGGACTCGTGTCAATTGTTAATGAAATAGAACAATTAAATGGTTAAAGTACCATGCGATGGAATTGAATGATTAAGTCTGGGCATGAGTTGTTGCTCGGTGAAAGACCAAAAAGTTGCGCAATGTAAGGTAGGCCCTTCGTTCGGGTTAATCCCCATAAAAGTGTGCTCTTGGACGGCCCACCCATCGATGTTTCTAAGGAAAATCAAAAATATGTGCTCTCCGTGTCGGGCTATAGAATGGGTATTTATCCTTCAAGCCCTGCATGGACCGATGGCAATAAATATGCCTGAGTCTATAGACATCGGCCGATCTTAATATTTGAATGAATTGGTGAATAAATTAGATTGGTAGAACCTTAATTGGATAAAATGATGGGATGTGAAAATGTGTTGAATAGATTAGGAATGATAAGATGGTTGGGTGTAATGGTTAATGTCACTGAAACTATGAAGTATGGAATGATAATCCTTTTACACAAAACTCGATTATGTATTGGGAATTTGATTTGGGATAAGCAACGTGTTTTTCGATTACACTTATGTGTGCAACCCGCATAACCATCTTCATATGGCATGCATATGTTCATTGTTAGTCCTTTTTCTACGAGCTTTGCCTGATGTTGTTTAATAATATTTCAGGTGATAGTAGGAAGAAGGTTTTGGACTGAGAGGACGGTCGCCGGACCCTTTCTGAGTAGTGGATAGGATTACCCTTTATTTGTACCATCTTTTGAGAAAAGAAATTGTAAAGAAGTAATTCTTTCTTGAAACTTGGATAATTGTTTTGTGGGTTAGAGTAACCCTTTTTAAGACCCTAAGGTCCTGTTCACATATTTTGTATGCATGTGAGCGCATTGGTCTCGTACTTTGGATCGAATTTCTTAATTTTTTTTGATGAAATATTATGGTTTCAAATGTTGAAATTTCAAGTTTTTGGGTTAAACGGAGTTGTTTCCCTTCCAAATGCATGTTTTACCTTATGTTTGAGCCTCTGAAAAAACATGTTTATGATTTGTGATAATCAAATATTTTCCCATCTTTTCAAAAATAATTTAGGTTTTTGGCCAGGATGCTCTCGCGTGCCTCACCGCTCAAGCAGTGGAGGGCCTACTCGAGCAGACTTCGCTGGGTGGTTTTTCATTGAAAATTTTTTTTGCAACGGGGTTTTTCCTAAGTATGTCTAAACTACCTTTTGGGTTATAAATTGACTTTTTAGGGGTTGTGTTTCAAAAGAAATGATCACCTAATTTGGAGAAATTTCTTATCTTTTCTCGATTTTTATTATTTTGAAATTGGGGCATTACAAATTTGGTATTAGAGCTGTAGGTTCGAATACCTAGAAACCGTGGGAGTGGTTGATCCATTGCATGAGAGTTTGCGTGAAAGTTTGCATAGATGTGCAACATTCGTGACTTGGTGTACTAGCATGACATATCTTGAGTATAACCTGACATTTACATGCTATGTGGTATTTGGGTATGGAGGTTGGACTCTCAGGATGATATGTTTAGTCTTTGGGCAGTCGGTCGACTGGTTTAGGGTTTGAGTTAGAAAGGCATTTGGCCGACGTCCGTTCTAAACAGAAATCCGAATAAGTTAGCCGAATTGGGATGCCATTCGGATTAGTCCCCCTCGTTGTGTGTTGTATAAGGTGTGTTGATGTGACGATTCTTGTGATGTGATGTCTTGTTGAAGAGCGATGTTATCTGTGATAGATGAGCCTTTGTACACCTGTGTTGATATCTTCCCTTGTTCCTTCTTACTCATAGAGTGATGATGCCGAGACGTGGTAGGGGCCGAGGCCATAGCTGAGGTCGTGCGTATGCCCAGATTCTAGAAGAAGGGGACGTTCATGCCCCACAGGAACAAGTGGACGGTGTTGATGTTGTACAGAAGATGCTTGCTACGATGAGAGCGATGGCCGAGGCAACTAGGGCTAGAGTGAGGGCTATTAGGGTTGGTATACTGAAAATCATGTTTTTAGTATTTAATTTAATTTTTAATAAAATTAGTTTTCTATTTTATGAGAATATTTATGAGCAATTTATGTATATCATTTGTTTGTTATGCATGGATGTCTAATATTCTGTGTAGTATTTAATCTGGTGTGTAGAGTACGACTTACACACAGAAGACCAGATTTTAGGTTCTTGCAGA
>JAUMHN010302443.1:0-18540 GCA_032360265.1 Heliamphora ciliata
AGGATACAGCAGGATGGATTGTGGGTTCTGATCAGAGTTTGAGGTTGGCAGGCAGGTTGTTTGTGCCAGAGTCATGCTGAGCTGATCTTTTAGAAGAGTTTCATCATTCTCGTCTTGTCGTGCATCCTGGAGGCACGAAGATGTATCATGACCTACGTCGTCAGTTCTATTGGATAGGGATGAAGCGATATGTGATCTAGTTTGTTTCCCGATGCCTCACCTGTCAGCAGGTAAAGGCGGAACATCAGAGACCGGCATGATTGCTACAGTCGTTGCCTATATCAGAGTGGAAGTGGGAGCACATCACGATGGACTTTGTGTGAGGACTTCCAGGGTAACCTAGGGGACACGACGCCGTGTGGGTTGTGGTTGATAGTTTAACGAAGTCTGCACGCTTTCTTCCTATCCGAGTGAGGGATTAAGTGGAGCGACTAAGTAGCTTGTACGTCAGAGGAATAGTTCGGTTGCATGGAGTGCCAGTGTCTATTATTTCTTACCGAGACCCGCGCTTCTCTTCACGCTTTTGGCAAAGTTTACAGGAGGCCTTGGGGACAAACTTGATGTTCAGTACTGCTTTTCACCCCCAGACAGATGGCTAGTTAGAAAGGACTATACAGATTCTGGAGGATATGCTAAGGTCTTGTGCCCTTGACTTCAGGGGTTCGTGGGATGATCATCTACCATTGGCAGAGTTTGCATACAACAATAGCTATTAGTCCAGTATTGGGATGGCACCGTATGAAGCTTTATTTGGTAGACCGTGTAGATCACCCGTGTGTTGGATAGATGTGGGAGAGACCACAGTTTTGGGACTAGACATGGTGCGGGAGATGACAGAGAAGGTTGCTGTGATTCTCCAGCGCCTACTGACAGAGCAGAGCCGCCAGAAGAGTTATGCAGATCAGAGGAGGTGACCTTTGGAGTTTGTAGTGGGGGACCATGTGTTTCTAAAGGTCTCACCACGTGGAGGTTTGATGAGGTTTGGTTGTAACGGGAAGCTATCATCGCGCTTCATTGGACCATTTGAGATCCTTGACAGGATTGGAGAGGTTGCTTATCGTCTAGCATTGCTACCTTAGTTAGCATCTGTGCATAACGTGTTCCACGTTTCTATGCTTCGGTGGTACGAGCCTGATCCTTCACATGTGTTAGATTGAGCTGAGCTGCGGGTTGAGGAGGATGCCACTTATGAGGAGCGTCCGGTGAAGATTCTTGACACGAAGGAGTAAGTGTTGCGAGGTAGAACCATCGCTTATGTCAAGGTCGTATGGCATCATCACGGGGTTAAGGAAGCGACGTGGGAGCTCAAGTTTGGGATGAGTGCTAGATGCCCAAACCTGTTTACCTCGTTACCTTGTTGTGAATTTCGGGGGCAAAATTCCTTAAGGCGGGGAGAGTTGTGAGATCCGGACCCGTCTCTTTTTGAGACTTATATATATATGATGCGTTTTGCATATATATTTCTCCGATGTATGATTTACTCGTTTTGATGCATGTTTATGTTTATCTGAGCATGCGGGGTAGGTTCCCCGGATTATAGGGAGTTGTTGTGCGAATTTCAAAAATTAAAAAAAAAAGAAGATATTTTTGAGATATTTTGACTATAAATATCTTGTCTGAGATATTTTCATCAAAATATATCCTCCCTCTCTCTCTCACTAGCTTTAAGCTCACCAAACGCTTTGTCTTCTCTCTAACTTCTCGAGGGCCCAGGGCTTGATGTTTGGTAAACCAATTGCTAATCCGTAGTATCGGCATCGTGGTCTACGCATCCATCCGGTCAGAATTTTATTCTGAAAAAGCTCAGATTTTTCACGTAGATCGAGACATCGAGTTTTGAACTCACCGAGGTAGAATCCTAGACTGTATAACTGTTAGAGGGTACTATATGTAATCCTACGTGTTTCTACCATTTTAAAACGCATGAAAAGTGATTTATGTTTCAAATCCAATTTTGGGTTAAAACCGTTTTTCGACGTTCGGTTAGATGAAATCGAAAGAGGAAGTTTCCTTTTGAGGTTTTACGATAGTCCTAAGCTAGGGGATGCTTATGGATATCAAAAACAGGAGTTTGGAGGTTTAATTTGAGGAGGGAAAACTAAAACCATAGCTCAAAAATATAATCTGGGCAAGTTCAGTCGACTAAACCTATGAGTTCAGTCGATTGGATCATCATGTGAGAGGTTCAGTCGACTGGACCTGGGAGGTCAGTCGATTGAAAAGGTTTCTGTTTTGGTTCTCTTTTCCAGTATGTTTTTTAGTCGACTGGAGGGTTAGCCCAGTCGACTGAACCTGGACTGTTTTGGGAAAAATGACGTGTTTTGGTTCAAGCTTTCCCCGTGTGATGTTTACCCAAGGTTTTTATGAAATTCTATGGCTTCAAAGGGGTATCTGAGGTTTTTAAAAGGATGGTTTGAAAACAGAGTCTTGGAAATTTTCAAAATGTGTTGGTTGAAGGTTTGGGCTAGCCCCCGTGGTTGAGTCTCATCTTCTAAAACATTTTGGGTAAAAATATGTTTTTACATCTGTTGTTTGATCTCCATGGTTCATGGATGGGATCCCTTTTATATACATGTGTTGTATATCTGTTAGCGTGTTGGGTTTTATAATGCTATCCATAGATATACTGTGACAATCGGTGTGTGGTTTATAGTTGGGCTTCCATTGCTCCGTGGTGAAAGTCCAAAAACGTGCGCATAGTGGGTTTGCTATGGTCCCTCGGGTTAATCCCCATAAACGTGGTATTGGTTAACTTCGTCCATCGGTCGTGGCAATCCGTAAAGAAGCGATTCGTGATTTGGTTAACTTGGTCCATCGATCATAGAAATCCGTAAAGAAGTAGGTTATCCCTTGAGTGGGTATGTTGTTGTGACATTGTATAAAACTTGTCATTACCTAACAGGCCTTAGGTGGTTCAGAACTAGGGTAATTGGCAGGAGTCTATAGTTATTGCCTGTGTCTTGAGTTGACAGAGTCAGTACATAGGATCTCATTCTATCTTGTCTCCTCGGTTGTGTGTCTGAGTGGAGAATACTATTTTATTACTGCTTTCCCTTAACTGTGCCATGATATCTGTTAGGATAATATGCATAGTTTCAAGGATGGAAAACGTGTGGTTTTTGAGATGGAAAACCTTTTGGGTGCTGTGGCCGAGTTGGCTCCCACCATACGATTGCATGAACTGTATTACAGCTTTATACAGTCTATTTTCTATTGGGCTTCGGCTCGCGATGTGGGATTTTCTGGAAAACATTTTCAGGTGATCATGACGAGATGACCTAGTGCAGAGGTGATGGAAGACTTGCTATAGTTTTTCCTATTTTGTACATGTACTTTTACATGTGATGCCTGTTTCAGAAGATTGGTTTTGTACGCCTTGAGGCGATATACTTATTCAGGTATGAGAATGCATGTTTTCAGTTTATAAGAGCTGAACTGTGGGGCTTTTATCCAAATGTTGTACATTTTGGTTTCTTATGAAAACCTTACTTTCATAAATGGGTGTTTTGGTGGGTTTTCGCGTGACCCGGATGTTTAGGGTGTGACACTCTTAGTCAAAACGAGATTCATGGGAGATATGGAAAGATACAAAACTCTATATCTATATTTTTCTATATTTGATTTGAATTAATTATATACACATACGTAAGAAGGGGAGATGACTTTCATTTTATTTGCCTAATTTCACAAAAGAAAGAATTCACACTTTTATATTTATATGGGCTTCCTGATTCCTAATATTACTAATTAGGAATCAGAAATATTAGTAAAAAAAAAAAAAGAATTATCCACAACTTTGAATCTTTCTGCATTAGATCTTATGTCACCAAAGAAAACCCCATTCTTCTGATTTTTACTTTGATTCCTATATACCAATATCTTGTTTATTACAAATAAAATAATTAAGGTTGCAAGGTCATCTTCAACGTATTCGGGACTTCTTGAAACTTTTCGACAAGTTTCTTAAAGGTATTATACTATTTAGATTAATATAGTTCTCAATTTTCATGAAAAACGCATACGTTATTTTTTACGGTCATGGCATTGGTTCAAAAATTTTTTTTTGCTCCAACAATTGCCTACATGCATATTTTCATCATGTGGTGCATCTTGCAACAAAAGAACCTAAACCTATGTTTCTTGTTCATTTCTGATATGTTGCAATCGCATAGCAAGTCAAATTCCTCTCTTCCACATGCTATGTATCCTATCCGAGTTTTTTGCCACTTTGGTGTAGACTTATTAGCTGAGAAGATGATGCCATTCTCTAAATATGATTTATATGGCGCTTTTACCTTGAAGAACATCCAAATCTCTTAAGTTGAAGGAGTTTGGATCACTAAGCGTGGTACGCCATCTGTCTCTCGCAATCCATCTGCATCACGTGAATTTTCTCTTATTTGTGTTGACTTTGATTCTCCTGCTCCACCATCCACTAGGATAGACGCTCCTGGTCCTTCTCATGCTCCTCCTCCTCTTACACATGTTCATGCTCCATCTGCTCCACCTGTCACTTCAGCTGCTCATCTTAATGTTAATCTTTCTAAGGTTGTTTACTTGATTAAAATTTGTCCTCTTTCTTGACCTCTTTTTAAAATAAGGTCAATCAAGACCTATTTGATCGCAATTGAATTGTATCTTCTTTATCTGAAAAAAGTCAAGCACTTGGATAAAACCAACCGTGGCCTTCGGCGTAACGTTGAGAATACAATAGATGCTAGAAGAGCCCTTTGTAAAATAATGGATGACGGCATTGTGTCCATAGTAAATTGCAACAAGACAATCCTACAGCAGGTTAGGAAGGAATATGATCAAGGAATTATCACAATCGTGCATGCCAACTCTCAAAGAAGAGAAAGCTGCACGTTTAAAGTGTGAAGCAGATCTTGCCTTAGCAGCCACTTTTGAAGCCATGGCAGCAGTAGAAGCCAAAGATGAACTAGCCAAATCGTCGAAGGAACGTGCTTCTGAGAGTAAACAGAAAGCAGAAGAGAAGAAAAAATTCAAAAAATTCATGGATGACCAATGATTACCCCTCTTTTGGTGATTCCAAAAGGGGAGAAGGTGAAGTGAAGGGGAGAGGCAGAGAAAGTGAAGTGAAGAAATAACAAAACATTAACAAACATTCTTTCAGTAGTTTTTGATATTGAAGGAGAAGTTGCAATTGTTAAACATACATTTCCTGTTGTTGTTGTGATTAAATGGTTTGGTTGAATGGTTTAAATATTTTTTTATGCTTATGGATGAATACTTGTGTATGATAAATTCCTTTTGATAGCTCATCTATATGTATGACTATTTGGATTTTGAAAAATTACTTTGCACGTAATTATTGTGATGCATAATCTTTAATAAACTCAGAATGCTTCTAAGTTTATATTGAAAATCATCTTAACAATGCATACTACAATGTTGATTTCATCCCTAGCCTTTGTGATTGCATATCTTGTTTAAGGCATATCACTACTACATTAATTGAAACAGATCTCGGTTTTTAACCGCGATCTTATTGAATCGATCTCAATTACAAACCGAGATCTTTTCGAGTGAGAATAAAAATTGGGTACTTATAATTTCGATCACAAACTGATATAAAAATTGTTTTTAATCTCGGTCAAAAATCGAGACAAAAAAATTGTAATCTCAGCCAAAAAGAGAGACAAAAAAATTAAAATCCGAGAAAAAAAGATTTTAATCTCAGTAAAAAACTATCACGCCCCAAACTCTGGATCACGCGAAAAGCCACCGACCATCATCAAACCGTCCCAACACAAAAAGAGATTTAAAACCGAAAAGCCGAAACACGGCTAAAACCTTTGGAAAACGTACTACCGAGGGTTTATCCAATTTGAAAGAGAAGCCAAGAGACTACGGTCACAGTTCACAAGCCAAACCCCTTTTTTTAAAAAAAAAAAAAAAAGAAATTTGACTTTTTAGGTAAAGAAAATCCTTTCAAAAAGATGTGGAAGCCGTTCTAAAAATTTTTCCGAGTACAAGAGTTTAAATGAAGTATAAACCATTTGAAAAGCATTGCACCCAACATTGAAAAACAAAGTAAGAAACTACGAAAAACAACAACCAACCCAAGGTTCTCTCGAAAGCATTAAACATGCATACATCCATAAGAACTATATACGCATTACAACATGTTATACTCAAACATGAAACATATATAGGAATGTATAAACTACCTAACAAAGACCAAACAACGGGATCTTGTCAACAGCCACCTCCGGGCACCTCAAGGTCACCCACAGGACTACGTCAACCTAAAAAAGTTTTTACAACAAAATCCCACACTGTGAGCCGAAGCCCAATAGAAACAGACTATAAAGCTGTAAAGCAAGCTATGCAATCATAAGCATACGGACTAAACCACAGGAGTCAAAAGGTTTTTTCATTCAAAATCACAAGTTTTTGTCAGGCCAACACGAGCCTCAAAAAGGTTTTCTTTGATAAAACCCCTCATTTCCAACCTTAAAATCATGCATATCATCCTCACAGATATCATGCCACAGTTAAGGGAAAGTAGTAATCAAAAACTTGATTTTGTTCACCTGGATCACTCAACCGGGATCAAAATGTTATTTTCTCACTCGGAACACACAACCGAGTAAAAAGATATAATTGAAATCCTATCATGAGTCTCAAAAATGTTTTGTCTCACAAAATCCCACATTTTAGATCCTTCAAACTATGCATATCATCCTAACAGATATCATGCCACAGTTAAGAAAAAACTGTAAATAAACAGTAAGCTCCACTCAGGCCACTCAGCCGAGGAGAAAGATAAAATGTAATCCTATGTACCGACTCTGCCACACAGACAAAGGTAACAACTATAGACTCATGTCCATTATCCTAGTCCTGAACCACTTAAGGCTTGCTAGATAATGACAAGTTCTTTACGGAGCTACAACAATAAAGCCACTCACGGGGCAACAGACTTCTTTACGGATTTTCACAATCGATGGACGAAGTATAACCAAACCACGTTTACGGGGATTAACCCGAGGGACCGTAGCGAACCCACTCTGCGCACATTTTTGGACTTCCACCACGGAGCAATAGAAGCCTAACTCAAAACCACACAATGTCACGATACATCTATAGAGAACATTTAAAAACCCACCGTAGCTCAACTACGAAAACCTGTAAAGCAGTTTATACAACACATGTATAAAAGAAATCCAATCCATCAACATGGAGATCTAAAACTATTTCCAACAAAACGTTTAAAAGGTGAGACTCAACCTTGCGGGTTAGCTCTAAACCTTTAAAAAGGCATTTTTCACCATTTTCACAAAACAACTCGTTTTCAAACCTCATTACGAAAACTACGGATACAATGCATCCAAAACATATATACAACCAAAAAAAAGCGTGAAAACTCCACTTTTACCCAAAACCAAGGTTTACACATGAAAATCACATTTCATGTATTTTCTACACAATGAAAACACATATAATCACATATATCACCCTTATACATCAGTAGGGTCTAGAATCCTGTCTCGGTGAGCCAAAGCTCGACGCCTCAAAAACTAAACCTCAACGAAACTAAATTTTGTCCGGATGAACGCGAAGCCCCTGGCACCAACATCAAGGATCCGTTGTCAGTTTGCTGAAAATCAAGCCCCGGGCCCATCAAAATCGAGAGAGAAGGCAGAGAGAACCGAAACTTAGCTTAGAAGTAATTAATTTTCAAAATATCTCAACTTCTGGATGTTTATAGAACACCAAAATTTCCACTGTCCAGTCGACCGAACCCCCATGTCCAGCCGATTGAACTCAAAATTCTCGGTCTAATTGACTAGGCCAAGCCCTCTAGTCGACCGAACTGCTGGGCAGTGTGTTTTTCTGTGTCAAACTAGTTTTTTAGCTTCAAACCAAGCCAAACAAGCCTCTATCGAACCCGAACAAGCATAAAAGATATACCAAAAACATCACAAAGGTTATGAGATAACTTGAATTCCATTAACACTTAAACATTCCCAAAATAACATGGGTTAGGATCTCACAACTCTCCCCCTCCTAAAGGAATTTTGTTCCCAAAATTCAACACCGAACCTAACCAATCACTGACCCGCAACCATCGACAATCTCTGATACAAACCCAGCAACACCACATAACAGCACAAGTGCCCCAGCAATTGAGATCCCAAACCTGTCGTCACGCGAGGTAACCATGACTTGAAGATTCCATCTCCGCACAAACTGCCCACACATGCAAGTCCCATTGACACAACTGTCATCCATGAGACATTTGTGAAATGTCGAATCAAGATCCAACTCACACCGTACACAAACCACTCCAGCGACAAACGCATCACATGAGACCAATCGACCCTGGTACTTGATCTCAAACACTCTCTACGCCCAAACATAGAGACGACCACCCTTTCGTCCTTACACTACCACAAACTAGCTCAATCACATCTCACAATGTATACCAAGGACTATCTCTGCGAGTCTAAACACATGATGTCGAACCCTGACATCAGTCACTTGAAGTTACATATAGCACGCACAAACTTTACTCAAGTTCTGACGCTCATCAAACCTCCACTAACTTCGATACCACATCATCGCCCTGCTAAGGCTAATCAATGCCATCACGAAGCTGACACAACGTCCATGCATAAGCTACAACACAAACACTCGACTCCAGAGAGAAGCTCACTTACTCACCTTAAATACCAAGAATGAATCTCAGCAAACCTTCATCCTCTATCCGATCTTCCATCACGAACCACAATTCTTACCTACAAAGAACACTACGCGATACACCATTGTCCCGAACAAGGTTCCACACAACTAAAAACCAATCCAACATCACCGCTACGAGGTCACCTGATCTCAACGAGTCACTCGACCAAACACGTCACGCAGACAGAACATCTCATAGGTTT
Source organism: Heliamphora ciliata (assembly GCA_032360265.1). Lineage (NCBI taxonomy): Eukaryota > Viridiplantae > Streptophyta > Magnoliopsida > Ericales > Sarraceniaceae > Heliamphora > Heliamphora ciliata. The sequence goes on from JAUMHN010302443.1 coordinate 8,913, forward strand.
CTAAAACCTATACAAAACCAACCATGTTGCACGGGTAACAGAATGTCACTACACACCACTGCATAGCTCAACGTCTCGCCATCAGATCACTAATACCGAGACAACAGATCAACCTTAAATCAAACATGATTGCTGTCATCCGACATCAAACCCATGAGTTCACAATAGCAAAATATCCAGACCCAAGACGCCAACCAAGACTTGCATATTACACTTAGCAGTTTTCTCACATTTAAAACTCGCACGGCCCCTCCGATCCCAACCAGCAATCGCGTCGGTTCGAATAGGCCACGCCAGCCACGACTTATCAAACATCGAATCCCTTCTGACTCGTACCTTACCATACTCCAGGGATCACATTCCATACAAACAACAGTTATGCCGAAGCACAACACTTACCACAGTCGATAATCACTCCTCGACTTTGAGAACTCTGAATAGCTCAAAACTCCAAACAAGACCCAAATCCAGACTCACGAAAGTCTATCAGAAACTCACCATGTGAATATCACAGCCACACTGTTCCGGTAAAATTCCCGCTCTACCATGAGCTAGAAGGTCAACCATACACACAACCCAAAATAAGCCGCATACAACGGTTAACAATCCTCAGCTGATCATTACAAGAGAAACTTGCATCTCAACACCAACTCCCTTGTCAACCAGGACAAGCACAAGCAGTCCTAGTCCACCAACCGAACCTCATAGAGCATATAACTCAAAATAATATAAAATAAGACACACTGACTAGGTTACCATGACCTATCTTGTTTACCACACTCATACGTACTCATTTACGGTCTTCCACTGAGGGATAATACTAACCCCATCATGCGATTCCTTTCGGTTTCCAACTGCAGAGTAATCGGATCCCTGGTCCTACACACAGACACTCTACATCGTAGAAAGCACACAGCCAGGCGTAGCAACTAAACGCACATACTCGTCAACCATCCGTTGAAACCACGGAGAATCGATCTCACCAGCATTCGATCACGGCGATACAAGTTTTCGAGTCACCACTCCAAGGGTCACAACACGGATACCAAATCCACAGAGAGTCTCATAGCACAACTAAAACCTGAATCAATCAAAAACCCAACATCTCCATCTAACAAGGATGAAACAACTGGCACCAGACAATCACCCACAAGAAAACTCTCTCTGTCCAGAGAGAAGAAAAGGGTCAACATAACCTACAACCCAATCTCGGCGTACTCCCAGTACTCATCAACACTTGGCCTCTCAAAAACCTTGTAAACCTTACCTTGAAGCCACATCGACCACTATTGAACAGTTGCCGTACAGTATTCAAACCATCCGCTACACCAAGCTCTCAACTCTTTGGCGTCATTCACACACATACGAATATCATCAATCCGCGCACCTTGTACAACACATCCCATGGGTTTACAAGCTCATCACTAAGTGTGCATGGAGATACACATTAACATTCCGTCGTGTCAAAACATCACTCCACAAGGTTGCACTTACTCACCCAACTCCTGCTAGGCAAATCACAACCACTGCACGGTCTCGAGCCCACTGCCCGCGCAACGCACATAGAAAGCGTACGGTACCATACAAAGGAAACCCAATCCTAAGACCCTTCATCCGGAGTTACCAAGAACTCCCTTAACCATGGAGACACCTTTCACACTTTCGCTCTCAAAGCACACATCGATCACATGCATCGTAACCCACGATTTCTCACATATCGTCTCAAGCTAGCCAAATCACACGGTACAGTACTGAACCTTATTACTCCGCACTTCGTTTCCATGGGCAGATAACATACCCATCTTTGAACCCAATGTTGAACACAAACAACCTCCAGACATATCACACTCAGGATATGCTATCTCAGCACAAGCTAACCACACGTACTCCACATGATTCTCAAACACTATCTCCTGATCACTAGGATAACGATCAAACCATAAACTTGCATTCTCATAGGGATCCTACAGAACTGCTAGTTGTCGCGTGTTAGAATCGTAACCCGAACCCTTACTCATTCCAACACCGTTGCGACCCATACTCTTCCCAGCATATCTGCAACTCATACTCGTCCCCATAATCTTGAGCTCACTCACTTGGGACTCAATTCTCAGACCTCAACAAGGTATACCACGTCCAAGGTTATCAGACTATCCAGATTACCAACATCATCCTCAGATGCTAACCTGGTTACCTTCAACACCCTGCTGACCACCATTGACATCCTGACTACCAGGGAATATCTCCAGAACCACACGTTTTAATATCTCAACACACACACGACCAAGGATTATCATGCTCCCATCCACTATGTTTCCATCTATACTCCATCCTGAGTACACGGCTCATGACATAACATGGCTCAAGACATCCCTAATCCATCACACAGCCAAAACCACATACATCAACCTTACCCAGAAGGGATTAGCATGATCCACAGATCTAGTCATAATGACTGATTCCCAGGGTCTCCAACACCCCATCGCCCCTACTCACAAGGCTTATTCTTAACATAACTCTAACCTCCAAGAGGAGTCTCTGCTCATGAGGACAATCAATAGTTCACCAACCGAGGCCAACACCACCCCGTTAAACCCAACTCTCTAACGAGTTCCACAATACACCAAGCGATCGACGCTCAACCCATAACCATACCTCTGCAACTGATAGCAACCGAGTCGCACATCCAAGCCCTAAACCACTGTCTCGTCGTCTCAAATGGTGTACAGGTTATATAAAGAAAACATGAAACACGACAACCTAAGGTCGATCTATCATGTTATTCCTAATACATACCACATAATCATGCTAACACATAGCCGCAACGATTATGCAGACACAACATCGATACCGAGGAGAACCGACAAGAATGACGGGTCACTTTGGACAACCTACTTAGATTCCCCGCTAGAAATCACGTTAGCTAAATGCGTTTCTAACTTGGCTCTCAAGTTTGTTAATCCAAACGCCCAAAGGCAAGACTAATCAATCCTAAAGTCCAACCTCCATACTCACATATACACATCAAGCAAACATGCTCCTGGTAAAACATAAACACATGCAACCAAGCACACACACATCTTTCCTCACAAGGTAACACACCCTCGTCCCACAGCTCATAGGTATTTGAACCTAGAGCTCTGATACCAAGTTGTCACGCCCCAAACTCCAGGTCACGCAAAAAGCCATTGAACATCATCAAACGTCCCACCACAAAAAGAGATTTAAAACTGGAAAGCCGAAATAAGGCTAAAACCTTTGGAAAATGTACTATCGAGAGTTTATCCAATTTGAAAGAGTAGCAAAGAGACTACGGTCACGGTCCACAAGCCAAACCCCCGTCTTTAAAAAAAAAGAAATTGACTTTTTGGGTAAAGAAAATCCTTTCAAAAAGATATGAAAGTCGTTCTAAATTTTTTTTCAAGTAAAAGAGTTTAAATGAAGCATAAACCGTTTGAAAAGCATTGCACCGAGCATTAAAAAACGTAGTAAGAAACTACAAAAAACAACAACAAACCCAAGGTTCTCTCGAAAGCATTGAACATGCATACATCCATAGGAACTATATACGCATTACAACATGTTATACTCAAACATGAAACTTATACAGGAATGTATAAACTACCTAACAAATACCAAACAACGGGGTCTTGTCAACAGCCACCTTCGGGCACCTCAAGGTCACCCACAGGACCACATTAACCTGAAAAAGGTTTTGCAACAAAATCCCACATTGTGAGCCGAAGCCCAATAGAAACAGACTATAAAACTGTATAGCAGGCTATGTAATCATAAGCATACGGACTCAACCACAGGAGTCAAAAAGGTTTTTCTTTCAAAATTACAAGTTTTTCGTCAGGCCAAGACGAGCCTCAAAAAGGTTTTCTTTCATAAAACCCCTTATTTTCAACTTTAAAACCATGCATATCAGCTTCACAGATATCATACCACAGTTAAGGGAAAGCAATAATCAAAAACTTGATTTTGTTCACCCGAATCACACAACTGGGATCAAAATATTATTCCCACTCGGAACACACAACTGAGGAAAAAGATATAACTGAAATCCTATCATGAGTCTCAAAAAGGTTTTGTCTCACAAAATTTCACATTTTACATCATTCAAACTATGCATATCATCCTAACAGATATCATGCCACAGTTATGAAAAAACTATAAATAAACAGTAAGCTCCACTCAGGCCACTCAACCGAGGAGAAAGATTAAATGTAATCCTATGTACCAACTCTGGCACACAAACAAAGGTAACAACTATAGACTCGTGTCAATTATCTTAATCCTGAACCACTTAAGGCTTGCTAGATAATGGCAAGTTCTATACGGAGCTACAACAATAAAGCCACTCATGGGGCAACAAACTTCTTTACAGATTTCCACGACCGATGGATGAAGAATAACCAAACCACGTTTACGAGGATTATCCTGAGGGACCATACCGAACCCACTCTACGCACGTTTTTGGACTTCCACCAAAGAGCAATAGAAGCCCAACTCAAAATCACACACTGTCACGGTACATCTATGGAGAATATTTAAAAACCCATCGTAGCTCAACTACGAAAACCCGTATAATAGTTTATACAACACATGTATAAAAGAGATCCAATCCATCAACATAGAGATCTAAAACTATTTCCAATAAAACGTTTAAAATGTGAGACTCAACCCTGCAAGTTAACTCCAAACCTCCAAAAAGACATTTTTCACCATTTTCACAAAACACCTCATTTTTAAACCTCCTTTTGAAAACTACGGATACCACACATCCGAAACATGTATACAACCAAGAAAAGGCGTAAAAATCCCACTTTTATCCAAAACCAAGGTTTACACATGAAAATCACATTTGATGTATTTTCTACACGATGAAAACACGTATAATCACATATATCACCCTTATATAGCAGTAGGGTCTAGAATCCTACCTCGGTGAACCAAAGCTCGAAGCCGCAAATATCGAACCTCGATGAAACAAAATTCTATTCGGATGATTGCGAAGCCCCTAGCACCAACATCAAGGATTCGCTGTCAATTTGCTGAAAACCAAGCCCCGTCCCATCAAAATCTAGAGAGAAGGCAGAGAGAACAGAAACTTAGCTTAGAAGTAATGAATTTCAAAAATATCTCAACTCCTGGATATTTATAGAACACGAAAATTTTCACTGTCCAATCGATCGAACCTCCATGTCCAGTCGACCGAACTCAAAATTCTCGGTCCAGTCGACTGGGCCAAGACCTCCTGTCGACCGAACTGCTGGGCAGTGTGTTTTTCTGTGTCAAACTGGTTTTTTAGCTTCAAACCAGGCCAAACAAGCCTCTTTCGAACCCAAAAAAGCGTAAAAGATATACCAGAAACATCACAAAGGTTATGAGATAACTCAAATTTCATTGACACTTAAACATTCCCAAAATAACATTGGTTAGAGTCTCACAAAAACCAAGACCAAAAAGATCTAAAATCGAGATAAAAAAAGATTTTAATCTCGGTAAAAAACTAAGACCAAAATGATCCAACACCGAGATAAATATACGTTTAATCTCAATCAAAAATCGAGATAATCAATAATTTTAATCTAAGTCAGAAATCGGGATGAAAAATACTTTTAATCTCTGTCAAAAATCGAGATAAAAAATATACAACCTGTATTTAAACTATTAGCTTTTGCAATAGCATCAGAGCAACACACCAAAATCTATAACACAACCAAAAGCTGTAATATCTGTACACAACCAATCCAGTATAACACTAGCTATAACATCAGAGTAGCAAAAGATGTGTAAGACCCCAACCCGTTTTATTTTAGAAATGATTAAGCGTTGATGTAGTAAGAAATAAAACTCAATCTTGGTGAGTGTTTTGAGCTTAGAAACGCATGAAAGATATGTTAGAGAAAGAATATGAGGCTCTAATGGATGTTCGGACACAAATATGTAAAAAGTGTGTGAAGGAAAGTGACATACTTTTGATAAATTAGCTATAACTTTTTGTACAAAATTAATCATGGTATGAGGTTTGAACCATTGAAAAGTAAACTTTCGGGGCTTCAGTTCGAGCATAAGAACGACCCTATTTGAAGTTCGGATGAAGCAGATATGTTTGTTCAAAGTTTGACTAATAACGTAGTTGTGAAGACCGATCGATCGGTCTCGAGACGGATCGATCGGTTTATGTCGGGCAGAGGCTATAAATTTCAATTTTTGGGTTGGTATTTGTTAGAGGCAAGACTGCCAAGATCTCTTTTTTTTTGGCAAACGATTAATGGAAAAAATTAACTGGACATGTAATTGCCAAAACGAGTTCCAGACAAAACTTTTGATGACAAACGATCAAAATAAAACCAGTGCATCCAAAGTTAATTTAGAAATATACCTTTTTATCGGTCAAATCTTTAACTACGATTTGAATTCGAGTTAAAGCTCCTGTCAGATCTATAACTGTATTCTCTTATATAGTGTCGGCTATAATCTTTCGAGAAGTTGTACCGGCAGAACTAGAACAGCTTTAGTCTTAGAAAATAAGTTATGAAACTAGTTCAGCCTACCTGCATATTTATAGGGCTAAGCAGGAACCTCAGGAGTAACTATGAGTAAGATTTCCAGTGGAACATAGATACATATTAGCGGTTTCTATAATTAAACAAACCTCATAGCGGTATCTGCAATTATGAAAAACTACCATCGGTTTCTATAATTTTCATAAAACACTGAATTACAGTTCACACAACTAAAGAACTATAATTGCACTCTGACCATAATCTCAAGACCATATTGAATTAAACTCCTGTTATTAAATGATTACTATTTCTCCCCACGTTAAGATTCTCGATACTCGATAATTAAATTTAATTACTGACAATTTAATTTAATTGGCATCTTGATATTTCTTAAGCCTTTCTGCTTAACTTATTTGACCGCCAGATAATTAAATCCACCTGTAGAGTTTAGTCCAGTCAAAACTTAAAAGCTTCCTTAAGGGGGTATCATCAATCCCGATCTTTCGGGACGTGAATTCCGTCAATAATTAATATTTGCCATATAAATATTACCACTATCCAATTCACCTGAAATATAGACCCATATAAGATCGCACCCTATAATGAATCAAAACAACGAATATTAAATATACGCAAATCAATAATTATTTCAAAATTAAGAGAATAAGCACTATTTATAATATCCTTGGAGTGTGAATTAATTTATATAGTTAGTATAAAATTAATTACCTAAAATGTCTCGTTCAATACACACAAAGTGTACTGGCACAGAGAGTCAGAACAACAGACAACGCAATTATCTGTTCCCCGTAACCAAGATAGGCTTACTAAAACTCTATATCATATTCGTACCGATGGTATGTCAATTTTTTCTATCTAAACTGTGAATATAAAATTTATATTCTACAAGAACTTAAAATTTGATCTTCTGTGTGTAAATCATGCTTTACATACCAGATTAAATACTATACAAAATATTAGACATCTATGCATAACAAAAAAATGATATGCATACATTACTCATAAAGATTCTCATAAAATAAAAAATTAATATTATTAAAATAAAATTAAATACTAAAAAAATAATTTTCAGTATACCAACTCTAACAATCTCTTACTTATACTCAAAACTATGTTGCTATACATCTGACTCCTATGCCCTCTACGTGACTATCAAAAGTCTTAGTCAGTAAACTCTTTGTAAAGGATCTGTAAGGTTGTCTCTTTATGCAAGCTCTATGTCTGACTGAAAATCTGAGTCTGTGTACTCCAAAGGTACTAGACTGTCTTCCTGGTAAACTAACATATAATCCTTAGTCCTTTTTAGGTACTTGATTATATTATTTACCGCAGTCCAATACTCATGTCCTAGATTAGACTGATATCTGCTAATCATGCCAACGGTAAAGCAGATGTCGGGTCTAGTGCAAAGCATAGCATACATGAGGCTTCCTACTGTCGAAACATAAAAAACCACCTTCATCTTCTCTATCTCTTCAGGTGTCTTAGGACACTGAGCCTTGAATAGAGTGATTCCATGCCTGAAAGGGAGACACCCTTTCTTGGAATCCTGCATGCTAAAACGAGCAAGGATATCATCGATATACTTTGATTCTGATAAGCCTAACATCCTTTGTTTTCGATCTCGCACAAGCTTGATCCCAAGGATATGGCTGGCTTCTCTCAAGTCCTTTACATCGAACTGCCCAGATAACTATACTTTAACCGTAGATAATTGCCCCATTCGATGAGCAAGAGATCATCTACATAAAGTACTAGGAAGATCACCATGCTTCCGTCACGCTTCTTGTACACACAGGACTCATTTGGACTTTGATCAAAATCATAAGACTTAATGGCTTGATCAAATCGTGTGTTCCAAGACCTCGATACCTGCTTAAATCCATAAATGGATCTCTTAAGCTAACACAACATGTGTTCCTGGCCCATTGTAATAAATCCATCTAGTTGTATCATATAGATACACTCGTCAAGACTTCTGTTAAGGAAAGCTGTCTTAACGTCCATTTGTCAAATTTTGTAATCGAAATGAGCAGCAATAGATAAGAGAATCCAGATAGACTTAAGCATAGCTACCGGCGAAAAAGTTTTCTCATAATCGATTCCTTCTTTCTGAGTGAACCCTTTAGTAACAAGTCTAGGTTTGAAGGTTTCAACCTTACCGTCTGCACCTCTCTTCCTCTTGTAGATCCACTTATATCCAATAGGTTTTATCCCTTTGGGTGGTTCTACAAGTTTCCAAATCTGATTGGAATACATATATTCTATCTCTGAATTCATAGCCCTTTACCGAAGATCTGCATCTTTGTCTTGAAATGCTTCATTGTAGTTACAGGACTTGATATCTAGTTCTTCTAGGATCTTATCAAAAGACTCTCTCAAGAACAAATACCGGTCAGGTTGATGAATAACCCTCCCACTATGACGAGGCACTACTTGTGTCTGTGTATTAGTAGTAACACACTGTGCAGAATCAAAACCTTGTGCATCAGCACCCTGATCTTGATTTGCACCTGTCCCGATAATCCTTCCACTACGACGAGGTAATGGGATATCAGTGACTTATTCTTCTGTTCTACTGGTTCTTTATCTTAGTTCTTTCAAAATAATATTGCTTTTGAGCTTGTGATCTATAATATAATGTTCTTTCAAGAATCAGGAATTGGTGCTAACAATTATTGGGAATGTATACTGAAAAGTCATGCTTTTTACGTATTTTATTCTTGATTCCTGGCATATTAATGAGAAACATTTGAGATGGTTTTTCATTTATGGTTTCATATTTATATTTGTGATGTATGAATGCATAGTCCGTATATTTTATCCAGTATTTGACTCGGTGCGTGTTGCACGAAAGATCGGGTCATAGGTTCAGACTGATTATATAGGTAGGCTCACAATCGCAATGGACCCGGACATTCCATTGGTATGATTATAGTGCATCATTAGAGTAGCTGGTCTTGGCTAGGTCGAACGGATCAAAATCAGGTTTTGAAAATTCGATATTTGAGCTCGATGTGTTAGTACACTTGGAGTGTATTGAGTGGGATCAATGGGATGATCGATTCTATACTGACTATATGAATTGATCC
>JAUMHN010302553.1:0-18540 GCA_032360265.1 Heliamphora ciliata
GGCACATGGGTAAAGATCACTGATTCAAAACATGGTATCAGCTTCTCTAGCTCTTGATGGTAGAGAATCAATGTCACGTCCCTAACCTTCCATTCTCCTTTTGCTTGTGAAACCACCAGTGTCGAGTCTCTGATGACTTCCATCTTCCTTGCCCCTAATTCTAAGGCTGCCTCCAATCCAGCTAAATATGCTTCATACTCAGCTTGATTGTTAGTAACTTCAAAATTGAACTTCAAAGATAAGGGGACGTGTGATTGGTCAGGAGTGACAAGAAGAACTCCTGTTCTGTAACCATACTGGTTGGATGCACCATCAAAGTATAGAGTCCACTTGTCATCCCTGACTTTCATTAGTGGTTCGTCAGAAAATTGGAACTCTATGTCTTCACCTCCCTTAACTGGTTGGTCGGCCAAGAATTCTGCCATGGCTCTACTCTTGACTGACTTCTGGGTGACATACTTAAGATCAAACTCTGATAGTAATAGCAGCCAGCGGGCCAACCTTCTTATCAGTGCTGGCTTTTCAAACAAGTACTTCAATGGGTCCATCTGGGAGATGATATTCACCGTGAAAGACAGCATATAATGCCTTAGTTTTCAGGAAGCCCAAACCAAAGCCCAGCATGTTTTTTCCAGTGGTGTGTATCATATTTCTGACCCTGTCATCTTTTTACTTAAGTAGCAGACCGCCTTTTTAGTTCCAGTTTCACCCTCTTGTGCCAGCATATATCCCATAGCTGAATTAGTCAATGACAAACAGAGGATCAGTGGCTTATTAGGTTCGGGAGGAGCCAGAACAGGTGGATTTTGCAAGTACTGTCGCACGGCATCGAAGGCATCTTAGCATTTTTGATCCCATTCAAATTTGATTCCTTTCTTTAGAAGGCAAAACAACGGCTCACAGGTAGTTGTCATTTTCGCGACAAATCGACTGATAAATTATATCTTACTGAGGAAGCCCCTGACTTCTTGGTCGGTCCTCGGGGGAGGCATTTCTAAGATTACTTTGTTCTTAGACGGGTCAACTTCTATGCCTCATTGAGTAATCATGAAGCCAAGCTTCTTGCTGGCAGATAACTCCCAAGGCACACTTCTGTGGGTTGAGCCACATCTTGTACTTTTGAATTCTTTCAAAGAAATTTCGTAGCGCTACAATGTGGCCCTCTCGATCCTTAGACTTGACTATCATGTCATCCACGTATACCTCGATCTCTTTATGTATCATGTCATGTAATAACGCAGTCATAGCCCTCTGATAGGTTGCCCCACCATTTTTCAAACTAAATGGCATCACACGATAACAATAAGTGCCCTAAGGTGTAGTGAATGTCGTCTTTTTTCTATCCTCGGGATCCATCAGAATCTGGTTATATCTGGAGAAGCCATCCATAATGAAAATAAGACATGCCCTGCTTTATTGTCTACCAAGACATCAATGTGCGGCAGTGAAAAGTCTTCCTTTCGGTTAGCCTTGTTAAGATCTCAAAAGTCCACACAGACTCGGATACGACCGTCCTTCTTTAAAATCAGCACAATATTGGCTACCCATTTTGGATACTCGATTACCATCAGGAATCCAGTATTGACTTGTTTGGAAACTTCTTCTTTGATCTTCAGAGCCCATTCTGGCCAGATCCGTCTTAATTTTTGTTTGACCGGTTTAGCATCAGGGTACAAAGAGATATGGTGTTGGACAATATCGAGATCGATTCCGAGCATATCCTCATAAGGCCACGCAAATACATCTTTAAATTCTTTTAACAAAGTTATTAATTGTTCACGTTCAACTAAAGATAAAGAAGAACCAATTTGTACATTTTGTGGGTTAGTTTCATTACCCAGATTTTTTGACAAAGTTTATTCAATTATTGGTTCGACGCGCATATCTTCTTCTCTTTTCATTAAAAGTTCTATTTCTTCGGGGATATTTCTGTCGAATTCGAAATCATCAAAAAGTGTATGAAATAAATCAAACAAAGCAGAGTAATCGAAAATCTCATTCATTTTATTGAAGAAAGGGGAAATTACAAGCTTAAAGGCAAAAGCAAGGGGTGGTGCATAGACAAATGTGCCCTCAAACTCTGACTCATACTCAAACTCAGGACGGATAACCTGCACAATACAAGACTCTAAGGTCTAGTTCTTTACTTCTTTTGCAGTCGCATCTACAATGAGTTTAGTGCAGTCGGTTGGTACGCTGAACCCCATCATGAAGCAGTCTTGGTCAGTTACGTGCAGCCAAACCATCTTTTCATTGAACAACACACCCATGTCAATACCATCAAGCTTTTCTGCCCAATCTTCATCTTGGATCTTCTTCTCTTCCTCTTCCCCTTCCATTGTTTCATCTTCTTCTGTATCAGATAATTGATGGCCAAAGAAGATTTCTAGCCCTAGTAGCTTCTAGTTGGTCTCTTCATCAATCCATAGCTCTGGGAAGCCATAGTATAGGAAATTTTCTCCTTCTTTAACAAAGTACCCATTGAGCGTTTCTGAGTGTTTAGCCTTCAGTTCGCTTTTAGGCTCTTCCAAATCTTCTTCCGTCGACTTGTACCCAAGACCAAAATGGCACAAAGCTGGCAATACCTGGATAGGTTCCGAAATACCCTGCTGTTTGCGACCCAACCCCATTCTTGGGAAGTAAGACATTTGCCTCATCGTTGTAACCGCTCGCAGGTTGATGTAATTTTCCTCTTCCTTTAACAGCATCTGCACAGCCCGAGCTTCATCGAATTGAAACCCACTTAATGACACATCCCCTTCTCCATGCTGAACCTCCAACGGAGTTGAGCCCGCCCTCTCCTCTTAGAGATTGAATACTATCTTCTTCATGGATGGTCAGCACTACCCCATTCTTTATCAATTTCAATTTTTAGTGGAGAGTAGATGGCACTGCCTAAACGTTTGGGTCGTACAACCAAGGCTTGCCCAGGAACAAATTAAAGGAGGATGGCACGTCCAGCACTTGGAACTCAACTGACGTCTCTAAAGGTCCCACTGTTACTGCAAATGATACCAGACCCAGCACATCCCTCCTTGTATTATCGTAGGCTCGAACTCCTTGGTTACAGGGCGTGAACTGGTTTAGCTTCATCCTTAAGCAAACTGCAGTCCTGAGTGGGCAAACGTTCAAGGCTGAACTGTTGTCGATGAGTGTTATTGGGACCCATTTTTCTAAACGCATGACTATAATATGCAGAGGCTTATTGTGATTCTTTCCTTCTAATGGTAAATCTTTCTCCGATAAAGAAATCACTTTTTGGTCTACAGTTGGCAGTATTAACCCAATCAACTGTTCAGGGGTCGCGTCTATCGATACATTGGCTTTATTCAAAAATTTTAGCACGGCTTGCCGATGCCGATGCCGATGTGAAGCCACCAGCAAGCCCCATATGCTAATGTTAGCCTGTGTCTTCTTCTACTACTTTAGTACAGTGTTGTCCTCTTTTTCTTGTTCCTTCTCTTTCCCTTTCCCTTCCCCGCTTACATGTCCTTTTTCAAGCTGAGCCGGCTTGAAATGCCGCCCACTTCTAATCAGATGCTCTATGCCTTCCTCGGGATCCCACAATTCTTGCATTATACTTTCAGTCTTCCTTACCTCATCTACACACAGAGGGCTTTCAAATGCCCATAGATCATTTAAGTCACTAACTGCTACTCTTCCTCTTCTTTCTTTGTCATCCTCAATGAACAATGTGTTGTCGATCTCTTCCCATATGTCCTCTTCAATAAAACCTACATGCTGTTCTCGAGCGGCCCAAAAGTCGGTCGATTCAGCCCCATCTGATTTCAGCACAATCCTTACTAACCAATAGGATTGCATATCATCAACATATACCTCCTCCTTAAAATGTTAAGGAAGGGTAATGCCGTCGAGCACATGGCCAAATTCATATGGTCGTGCAGGGTAGTCCAACGACCAGCCATTTTCCTCATTACGCTCCTTTTCTTCTTGTTGGTTGACTTAGATTGCCATCTGATACCATTCCCAAGCATCATCATTCCATTCCTCCATCATATCCTAACGATTCCTAGCCATAATCACTGAACAGGCTGTCTGATCCTTAGTAGCTGAAACATGCGGGCGTGGCAGATGCACTGAACAGATGTATTGGCTCAAATCTTTCGACTATTCTAGAGACATGTAGCTTACCCCAACTTGCTTGGCATGGTTTGGTAGAGGGTTGGTCGGGACATTTATCTTTGGAGTAACAGATGGTGGAAGGATTACTTTGTTTTTGATGAGATCCTGGATCTCATGACGCAGCCTCATACACTTATTAGTCAAATGTCCATGACCCTAGTGGTAGGCGCAGTACTGAGAAGCATTATACCATAGCAATAGGGGATCAGGTACGGGCATGTTGTCCAACAGCTTGATAAGCCCTTTCTCGACAAGTCGATTTAGGGCTGTGGATAATGAAATATTGAGGGGAGTGAAGACTCTCCTTGGCCTTTGTTGCGACTGCTGACTGTTGTTTGATTGTTGAGCGGAGGATGAAGGGTTCAAAAGGTTAACCGCGTTCGAGCGAGAAATGAGGTTGGCAATAGCAGACTGATTTTGGTTGTTAGCAGGGAGGGTCCTTCTTAGTTTTTGAATGGGCACGACTTTCTCAATATCCCCAGACTGAATGGCATCCTCAATCTGCACCCCAGCATCGACTTGCTATTCAAAGGTAGAGAGCGGCTGTGTGATAAGGTAACGCTTTAGAGGGGGCTGTAGATTTTTCACCACAATTCACACTTATTCTTTCTCGGTAGGTCGGTTCGTCATCTTGGCTGCCTTCCCTCTCCACCTGGTCAAAAAGTCAACAAATGATTCTTGGTTTTCTTGACAAGTCATTTCCAACTCTCTGGTAGTGACGTCCCGCTGGACGTTGTAACTATATTGATTGATAAATGCAGTGGCTATATCAACCACATTTTTGCTGCCCCAGAAAGTGATCGGTGGAACAATTGGGCCTTCAGCTAATCGTCAATCCCCATAGGGGAGAGAGTGCCAACGTACATCCTTAGATGGACCCAGGGATCTCTGGTGCCATCAAACTTTTCTATTTTTGGCATCTTAAATTTTTTAGGCAGTTTGGCATCTGAGAATAAACATAAACCGCCTACATCCGGCATGTATTCTTTCACTCTCTTTGCCTTTCTCAGGACCTTTTCCATACGGTCAATTTTCTCCGCCAGTATGGACTCCCTAGACTGGGCAGTGTTCTCTTCTTCTATCACAATCGGGCAGGGGACCCGAGGTGGCACAACAACTTACGGTACGTCTTTTCCTTGGTTATTGTCCCAAAAGTTTTTACCATTCTCATTCGTATCATTCGACTATCCATTTACGCTGGGCAGACGGGCCTGAATTGCCTGAATTTGTGCTTGGCACTGATTTTAGGCCTAGGTTTGCTGCTCCATAGCTCTCTATATTTTGGTGATTACCCTCATGAGGGCTGTTAGATTAACCTCATTCTCTTCCATTTCAGATGATTTGGCTGGTTGTTCAGATATCCTATTGAGTCTGCCTGTCACTGATCTATCCCAGACATGCGTTGACTATAATCTTCCAGGCTCTATGATCTAAACCTAAAGAAAACTTGGTTCCCAAAAGTAGAATAACCAGTATCAAACACTTCCTTGAATAAAACTTCGACAATAGGTGGCAAACATCCCCGATACCCGGGGTGAAGGCTAAGGATAAGCTTAACCAGATTCTAGAGGGGAGGTTTATCTAAATGGAGAAACAGGCAGCACTCCAGCAAGGCAACAGAACTAGGCCAAAGGTATCAGTTTGATCTAGATTTCTAGGAAAAATGGGCAGCATAATGGTAGGGAAATAGAACTACCTCAGAAGAGTCTAACAAGGGTAAGCAAGCTTAAACGAAAATAAGGGAACAAAACCAACAACCCAGGAAGAGCCCGGAAGAAAGAAAAATTATCTAGAGATTTCAAAGCAAAACACAGGCATGACCCCGAGAAGAAAACTACGGCGTGAAAACTAAACAAGGTGAAGAACAAAGCCTGGGTAAGAATCCAAAGGAAAAACTAACCTAAACAGCAAGGGATAATAGAAAAACCTGGGTCAAAACCCGGAGAAAGAACTAGTCTAAGCCAAAATAACAATCCTAACAAATGCAATCAAAATATATAATTAACAAAACACATAATTTTACTAGGGTTAGCAGCACCTAATGGAGAGTTCTAGGCTACTATATGCAAAAAGGCCAGTTTTGGTCAATAGAATAGGGTACCTTCTGAGTAGAGCCGGGTATATACCTCCAATGCGTCGAGTGGTGTAGGAAATGGTCAAACAGTACGCCTGAACTCTTTTACTGCACCTATGAAAGCGTATAGTCAGTAAGGCTTGCGTGTCTTCCCAACAATTCTCGAAATAGATAAACGATCGGGGCATCAGGTTGACCAGGTAAGGGGGCGTAAAGAACAATGCACATGCATACGAGAATGCAAATGAGAAAAAAATATATTAAAAACCAATGATGTTTTCAAGTCTAGCGCTCTTAATTGATTTTAGAAACCAGTCCCCAGCAGAGTCACCAAAAAATATTGTAGTGCCGGGATTTTGGGATTTTGCGGTAGTTTAAAAATAAAGAAATTCAAAGGATGTTTGAAAAATATTTTAACACCTTAAAAGATAAATTTTGAAAATCTCTTTTTGTTAAAAATAGAGTCGTCACTTGGTTTTTGAGAAAAATAAAAAAAAATAAAAATGGCCACTTATCTTAAAAAGTGTTTAACTAGAGAAAAAGGGTTCGGGGGCTATGGTACGAATCGGGGAAGGTGTTAAGCACTCCATTCGCCCAACCGTAAGGTTGGCCTCTATTAATGATCATTTGTTCTTTAATAAGATTTTTCAAATGCATGCAAATAAATAGAGTGGAGGCAAAAAGAGAACATTGAAAATCAAATATAGAAAATATATAACATATGTACATAGAATTCCAAAACAAAACAAATAAAGAAATAAAATCCTAAATTCTACGGCATGCAATTTCTAACTAGGGTACATAGAGCAATCCCGCATGTGATAATAGGAAAATTGACATGATTCAAATAATAGAAAACATGCTAAAAATCACTAAAATTACCTAAATATGAATTGTTAGCAAGAAATAAATTAAATTATTCTAAACATGATTTCAAAGCAACTAAAACATGCATATTATTAAAACAAACTAGGTTAGCATTAACATGATAAATATTTAATAAAAAAAATACTAAATATAAAATAAAAAATGCATAAAAATCCTATATTAAAAAAAAATTTACTTGCAAAGAAATAAAAAATAAGGGTGCAATAACAAAATAGAGTTTAAAGATTTAAAGGAAAAGGAAATAAAGAAAAAATTTACAAAATAAAATTATGCTAAAATGAAAAGGTTAGAAAATACCTATTTAAACTACTTAAAAGAAAATCTAACTATTCATATTTTATATTTTGAAAGAGACAAAAGAAAATGAAAACAAAAGATAAGAAAATTACACTTAAAGATGAAATCTAACTTAAAGGACTTTTTTATGTTTTTTGAGTTTAACGAAATGAAAGAAAAAAAATAAAATTAGTACTATGAAAAGAAAGTAAAACTAACATTTGAAGAAAAAGAAAAGGACAAAAGAAAAAGGGGCACTATGAGGAATATAAAGCTAATAATAAAAAATAAAAAGAAAATAAAATAAAATGCTAGTATAGGAAATTTCACTAATATTAAAAGAAAAGCACACTAATATTAAAAGAAAAGAAAAATAAAGAAAAATAAATGTGGATAAAGGAACATTAAATTAATACTAAAAGAAAATGAACATTAAACTAAAATTAAAAAAAAACATTAAATTAATATTACAAGGAAAGAAAAAAAAATGAAATGGAATGCTATTAAAAGAAAGAAACTAAGTACAACTATTTAATTTTCAAATATGAATGTAGTATTGACAATTACATCCATATAAACGTAAGTGCATTATTATAACAATTAACAATATTAACAAATTGTAATTGTCAAAACATATTAGCACTAATTGATGAATTACTGAAAATTAACAATGTGCTAAGTGTGATTGTGTAATACAAGTAAAGTAAACAAATTAATCAAACAAAATAAAGTCTGAATTATAATAATGAATTAGCTAGTTTACTCAAACTAAGCACATTAACTACAAACTAAATGAAATATAGAGATTAAAGCAATCGCATAAGTAATATAAGAAAGTATGTAAAATAAAACAATTAACTTAACCCGGTGACTCCAAAGAGGTAGAAAATGGAGCTAGAAGGACCAGAGATCCAAACAAAATACCTGGATTGCTAAAAAATCCTTGAGTCGGGGAATGGTGATGGGCAATTCGATCCTCGAGCGATGATCCAAACTAGGGTTTCAGAACTTCGGTATCGAGGGTTCGGCTCTCGGTATTTCGGCAGGGTTTTGACGTTGGGACTCGGAATTACTCGGCGACTCGGCAAAGCTTCTCTCTCTAAAATTCTATCCTTCTCCTAAAAACATACCAAGAGGTACAGTATTTATAAAATTCTTCAACTAATGAAAGGCTGACACGTTTTGGGACACGTTAGGCCATTTGGAGTTGGCGGTCGCCAGGTTAGGAGTTGGCGGCCGCCACAAATGAAAAAGTTCCAAGACGTTCTATTGGTGGTTGCCACAATGCAAGTTGGCGGTTGCCAGGTTGAAGTTGGCGGTCGCCACTTTAGGTAAGGTTTCTAAGAAGTTTTATTGGTGGTAGCCATAAAAAGTGGAAGTTTCCAAATGGCTCTATTGGCGGTCGCCACATTGGAGTTGGTGGTTCAAAAAAGATTTCATTGGTTTGAAAATTTTGATGATTGGGTTCAAATACCGAGCTTAAATTATTTTTCGAGGATCGTACTGAGGCACCATTTGAACTGGTTTCATCATCGAATTCACCTAAGATTGGGCAGGGTCAAATTGGGGTGTCTACACCCGTAGGCCCTCGATCACTACCGAAGGTAATAATCAGCAATTCCCTTTATACATCGATTACCCCAATTAGTCCCAATTTTCATTTGAGAAATGCTTTTTAAAAAATTCTAGACTAGGAACCACCACTAAAAATGGCCCCAAGTATTCAAAATACATCTTTGATTCCACCAAAATAACCCACTAGGACCCATGCACTTATAAAACCCACTAGGACTCACATTGCATTAAAACCATGCCAGCGAGATAACCACTAACATCACAAGACAACTCAGTGGGTCTCTAATTCCTGATGCATTTCAGCCTCAATAACATATCATCCTCACTGGGACCCACTGTAACACCCCACTCCCGCAAGGCACCAAACCTGTACAAAGGGATGTGATCCCGCTGCAAACTCGCGGCCAAAGAGAAAGACAAGGGATAAAGATATTAAGAGACCAAACAAGAACTTCTAAGCAATCACAACACCTTAAAGTCAAAACATGTATGCATGAGTCACTAGGGATTTGCCATCCCAAGGGCATACATTACTTCTAAAACATCAAAATCCTCCAAGATCTTATACATGAAGCTCTACCAAAACTAAAAACTAAACAAAAGAAAACTTAACCAAAACTACTCGACGACGCCTGTGGTGGACCAACTCCTAGCTGTTCATGGTATCTACAACCACAGAGGTTACAGGAGAGCGCACTTAGCGTTAAAATACAGAAACCGTTCATCACATTTTTCACGAAAATATAGAAAATAATGCATTTGTTTGAACATGAAAATATCACAGATTATACAGAAAATTCTCAGTGTTGCAAACAGAAATATGTTCCTTGCTCAATCGCCACAAATTTAAAATGCATGACCACTTTCTCAAATCTAGATTCAAACCCCAACAATGTCTAAGTAGTTGTCAACCTCACGACTGAGAGTTCTGACGGTACCATAACTTTAATTCGCAATGCACGGATTACAACATGATGGAATGAGGGCCACTCTCTACCAAGCACGAGTGGTATGTGCTAACACCTGGGACTCAGTCCAAAAGCCTTAAAGGCAAACACCCCCACTTAACGGGAAACCTCCCCTAAAGGGACAAATGAAAAACCTATAGTTGGGTAACCTCCCTCATAACGGGATATAAAGGGCCGAAAACCCTTATAACTTGGCACTTTGGAACAACCACACATCATTAACCATACTTTCATAATAATATCATGCTAGCTCAAAATATCATGGATAGCACACTTGAATTAAAAATATCATGGCTTTTGAAAATAACAGGTTCATGCGATCGTCAAACTGGTCATAATTCAAAACATACGCTTCAAAGATTTTTCATGCATCATTTACATAAACTCAAGTTCAATATAATAGCTAAGCATTCTCACCTTATCTTATATGCATACGAACCAAGCCTTTGTCAACGAGCTAAGCTTGCTCCTCGTGTAACAAAACTTTCATGCTCAGCAAGTAAACATGACTTAACCGTCAACACGGAGTTCTACCCCTCTTAGAACGTGAAGTCCTAAAACGATTCTGACTATTGAATATTTTCTTAATTTTAGGAACCATGGTTACTTTCTTTTAAGGTTTAAGGGGTACTACGCACTTGCCCAATCCTTAACTTGTTTAAGGATTTAACTTAACCATTTATTACTCTCTCCTAATCATTAAATTTTAAAGTACTGCAGCATTTTGAGGTACTTAAACTTAGAGTTGGAATATGATTTTTGGTGAAATTTTAGATTAAAATATTATCTACAAATTTTATGTTTTACACCAAGGTCAAAACCTAAGGCAACTAGATGGAAAACTTGATGGAAACGAAAATGGTTCAGCGCTTGCTCAAGGAATTGGTCAGAAAAGTGTCTCGGTTGGTATTAGTTTTGGGGTATCATATCAAGTACAAATGTGCCCATTTTCGAATATGTTCTAGTTCAACATGCCTCCTACAAGTTTCATGTTTAGATCTAAGGGTAGTTATTTGGAACAAATTAGACCATTTGGCCATTTTAGAAAATAGGATTTATCAGCCGCCAAAACTCAGCAGAGCCTGTTTTGGACAGAGGGTTTGAAACAGTTTTGGGGAATCATCCCGAGGCTTTAAGGTCTGATGTTTGGGAAAAAAGTATTTCAGTATGTTAGCTACAAAGTTCATGTAGATCCCTTTTGGAATAGATCACTAAAAATATGGGATTTAACCTACACAAAAATATGTGACAAAAGTGTCCCTGAGGGCTGAAACACAACAGAGAGTTTCAAAGAGATTTTGACCTATCACAACTCATTATGTTGTGCTCATTTTTTGTGGGTAGCTAGATATACATGTTGTCTACAACTTTCATGTTTTGGTCAAAACTCGGATCGTATTTTAAACTAGGGCTTTTAGGTCTGCATTGTTGACTGGTCTGAAACTGACACACTTTGGTAGAATTACAATATTTTGAGTTCTACTTACTCAAATGGGTTCAAACAACTTTTTGGATGAAACATAACACGACAACCTAGGTCTGGATATAAAGAAAAAGCTTATATCATTTTTCTACATTGATTTATGATATTCCAAAGATCAGGGCAGAAAGCTTAAAACGCCCAAAACTCAAGCCTATTTTCGTTCTAGCCTCTTAGTGTCATGTATGTGAGTTTTTGACCCATCTTCTTTGTATACATGTGTTGTACTTCAATATATCAATGTTCCAGAGCTTATAGTAGTCATAGAACCCATGGAAAAATTCACACTAACTCACAACTTCCACATTCATACCGAACAGCCCCAAAAACCAACCATGACGCCTTTATTTTTGAGTTTTCAGTTCTTGATCTTTGATTTGTGTTTTAAAATAATAAAAGAGGTATTTGATCTGTATAAAATAATAAGTGTTAGAGGCTTGATCACCTTGTTTAGAAGTTGTTTCTTGGTAATGAAAAACCTTGGACTTAGCTTTTAAAATCCATGGATCCTCCTCTTTCTTTCTTCTTCTTTCTTTTCTGTCTTCTCTTTTCTTCTTCTTCTTCTTCTTCTTCTTCTTCTTCTTCTTCTTCTTCTCTCTTTCTCTCTCTCTCTCTCTCTCTCTATATATATATATATATATATACACACAAAATTATGAAGAAAAAGGGTGGATTAGGTCTCTTTTTATAGCCAAAAGTCAAATAGGAAGCTTCCTAGGAAGTTTCGTTAACCATGGGTTAACTAACCTTAGTTACATTAAACTTAATTTGAGTTTGTGAAGCTTGCTCACCATGTTTTGGCACAATCTCCTAGGTTAGCCACTTGAGTGTATATATATAATTATACGTACATATATATATATATATATATATATATATATATATATCAAAATAATTTTTTTATTTAATTGTCGAAGAAAATTTGGGTACTTTCACATTAGTTCGTTCTTGACTTTTCGAGCGTAACTCTTGTCTTAAACAACTTGAACTTATAACTTTAAATTCTTATCCTCAACATTAGGGTTTTAATACATGCTTGTGTGGTTCCCACTCTGTCCCGGGTTTCGAGCTCAAAAAGGTTGTTTCGAGCTCAAAAAGGTTAAACGGTCAAGCTGGTTCTTGTTGTTGAATTTAGGTTTGACATTTCGTTTCTTTTGAGATATTCTTTCTTTTCTATTCATATCTTGAGTTCGGGTTATTACACCCACATTCCATTACCTGCACATGCCCATTGTTTTGAAAAACCCAGATGGCTTTGCAGGATAAAAAGCTAACAAGATGGTCGCACCAAAACCCAATTGCCGGTAAACTTCCCTAGGCCTGCACCGCTTGTAATTTTCATAACAAACTACTCGAAAATTGAGGCCATTCGTAGTAAAAGCGAGTGGAATGCGTTACACCTTCTTCCTCAGCTAAGTTAGCACAAGCAATACACCATTAAACCACAAATAAAACCACTGAGCCTCTGACCCCATGAGAAACTTCATCGGATCTTGAGAAACTTCACCGGACATCTATAACTTCTGATAACTAAACTCGTCTACAACTTCCAATAACAAAAACCACCAAAAATGACAAAACTATGCTCAAAACCATAACGATATTCACAGATCTTAACAAACAGTAGCATCGAAAAGCATTAGGTTTGTCCCGATAACCCTGGCTATTTCTTCAAAACATGGAAAAATAGAATAATCAATTCATCTTCACTTCGTATCCCCATTGTTGCAAATAGATGAGGCTCCATGATAGTATTCAAAACATGAACCAATACCCAGCTTCGTCTTTCTTGCTACTCTCTCTATCTAAAAATTACTATCAATCAAAGTTTCAGCAGAGATCTATATGAACCAATTCCCAGCTTTATCGTAGACTGTCAACGCAAGGCTACTATTTTAAGTTATATATGAATTTCTATCATTGCATCCTGGGTCTCACTTTGTTGACTAGTAGAGATCTATTTCAACCAATTAGTTCCTTTCTACTTCTATTTCATATATTGATAATCTCGCAGTATCATTTACACATAATTCTTATATGGTTGCAAAAGCTAGCCTAGGAACTTGTTGTTGTAAGCGGTTTTGACTGAAGATAAGAGTTTCCTTCAATTTTTCTCATGTACACTCTCAACATGCTTTTGATGGTTCAGAATCGTGTGTTCGGATTACCCATTTATCTGAAGGGGAGATGCGGGTCTCGGCTTGGTATAATAGAAACTTATGTTGGTGCAGATCTCACGAATGCACTTTTTGCTTGTAGCTACCGATATATCGTGAGGTTTAACCAATAGAAAGCGAGGGATCTTGGTGAGGCAACCTATTGTAACTCGAATGTCGCTGTGCTTCTGATGCGATCTTGGCGATCCTCGTGACGAAGTTCGTAATCATATATTTTCGTCCTTATTCTAGTCTTTCCAAGTGTAGTATTGTTTCTCTTAGCTTCCGCTGTTGTACTTCACGTACTGGTACGTGGGGTTTGAATGTTTCTTCTAATGACTGGATCGTTTCTCTCTGATTGTTGGTCATTCTAGGGCGCAATAAAATTGTGATAAAAGGTATGTTTGAGGTAATTATCGAGTCATGTGATCCATTGTGGTTTGATGGTTAATTCTCTATCAGGCTCCCAATGCTCATGGTTGTCGTAAAAAATTCTCCATTGAAAGTGGGGATGGCCGGATTCAGGTGCTGTCATTTTAGTGAGAAAGGTCGACGTGAATATCGATATGTACAAATATTCTTCCGTTACTTGCATACTAAAGGTATCCTAAGCTCGAGGTTGTCTCTTGTTTTCCACTTCTTTACTATCGGTATGAATCTTTCGCTTCTCGATTTATTAGATGTGTGGGTCCATTATGAACTAGTCAGGGAAAGTCTTAATTTTGTCACATTGTGACATTGTGAGTCCCTTAGTGTGAAACTGTTGTTCCTTTCTATAGGCTACTGATGGCATAATTCTACTTGTTAGGTCCTTTGAAAAGACATAGTTGGGGCTTTCGAACTACGTCTTTTCAAAGGAATGGCATAGTTCGAAACCCCCAACTGCAGGAATGGCATAGTTTTACTCTATGACTCAAAGAGGTGTTAAGAGATTTTCGTGTATTGTCCTAGTCTTTCATGAAAGCGTCAAAGTCCAATAACGTAATATCTTGACGATCGTCGTCACTCACTGACTTACGGGTAAGGTTTTGAAGATCGACGGATAAAACACGCGTGGAGTTTGATAAGGATGGTCATCTAAG
This sequence comes from Heliamphora ciliata, assembly GCA_032360265.1. NCBI lineage: Eukaryota > Viridiplantae > Streptophyta > Magnoliopsida > Ericales > Sarraceniaceae > Heliamphora > Heliamphora ciliata. Next base: position 14,643 of record JAUMHN010302553.1, read on the forward strand.
TCTTACTGGTTTCAGAGAAGTTGACCATAAGGTAGTGAATAGGTAAGCGTTTAGCTGAGGATTTCGAATGGTATAAGCACGAGATGTAGCTAGGGTTAGCTCATCTTGGGGTGGAATCCAGATAGTTCAAAGATAGGTTGAATTAACGTAAGGGGCCATAATTTAAGCAATGGGTAGCCAAACTAGATATTTTTTCTGAAGTTACGTCGGCCTAATGTACTTCAATTCAAGTATCCAAGTCTACTTCCCTGGTAAGTATTTCAAGACTGTACAAAAGAATTCACAAAAATCACTTTAACAGATTGTGGTCTCAAAATCGAGAGAAGATGAACGATGGCAAGATTTTATTAATGTCGAATGTTCGGAACCGGTAATTAGAAAAGAAGAATTAGTTCAAGGATAATGGCTTGAATCATAGGAGAATTAAATGCGAACACCGATCATTATCGATGCATGAAAACTTGAGGACAAGGGTATTTTTAAGGATTGAATTTCTGATAAGATTATTAACATAACTTGGGTACATAAGGGTTACCGATGAATGACACTTGATAGTACTGTTGAGGACTGGTGATATAAGAAGGAATGATGCACAAAAAATGTCAATTAGGAACAAAATTTAACAGAAAGGCTTGCGATAAACGAGAAAAGAACTTATAAGGATGAAGTTGAGGGATTCTAATGATAGCTCTCGAGGTGATATCTAAAACTTTTCCTAATGCGTACTCCTGTCTACCCCTCTTAAAATAAAATAACTTGTTGCATGAATCTCTGATCTTCGATCTCGATGCTTTTACTCGTCCTTTGCAAGTGGATTCCCTGCTGCTTCTGATCCTGGTAACGTCCTAACACGACTCGCTATAAGACTTAGACGCAGCAGATTTTAGTTCTTATAATATATAAATGATAATTATAATTAATACAACGCGTCCTACAGAGCTTTCACGCGACAGAATGCATGGTTTCCCACAAATCAAGGCCTGAAGGTTTCCTAAACCTAGGCTCTGATACCAACTGTGATGCCCCATCTTCCAGGAACATCGAAACATACATAAGTATAGATAAGTGGAATATTCTAGCCATTTATTCATATTTACATATCATAAATATTACATCATTAAGAGTTCTGAACTTTTCATAAGTACATAACGATTACAATTTTACCAGAAAATTTAACAAAAATTATAATATGCCCGTGGTAATGGAACAAAAAGAGCAAAAGGTAAAAATCCAATTCTTCAACTAGCATTGTCGGGGTTCGCTGGCTCCTGCCACTCACCCTGTTCTTCAATTTCGTCTTCTTCTTCGGGGCGACTTTCTCTAGGAACTCTTCACACTCACTTGTGGCACGAATGCCATGAGCCAAAACTCAGAAGAAAATTAGCTAAACTTTCTAACAAACTCACTACAAAATATCCTATAATACATATCATATAACACCCATTATAATTTAAGGTCATGAAGACAGAAAATTTACTGTTTATGGCAGGGTAAGTATGTACATAAATAAATGTGTTAGTGCATAATGCAAATGGATGCAATGTAGATGCCCAACACGATTATAAATCAACCAATCAAATTTTGACTAGGACCATTACGTTCCCGTACATTAGGCTCCCATACACCAACATTTTCGGTCACAACGGTGTATAGCGGACGTTTGGCTCAAGACGTGGCACGGCTTAGGACATAACACGGCTCAGCACGTATATGACCCAAAGTCGATCATACCTAACACGATAATCAGAATGTGACCATTACATTCCCGTACGTTAAGTTCTCGTACATTAGCGTTCCTGATCACAGCGGCGTATAGCGGCTATTCGGCTCAAGACGTGATACGGCTCAGGACGTAACACGGTTCAGGATGTACATGGCCCAAGGTTAACATATCAATATAATAACCCGAATGGTACCACTATGTTCCTGTACGTTAGGTACCCGTACGTTAACATTCCCAATCACAGTGGCGTATAGCGGCTATTTGGCTCAAGACGTGATACGGCTCAAGAAGTAACATGGCTCAAGACATATATGGCCCATTGTTACACCACTTTTATAATCTAACCATAACTCAAGGACCGACGAAAACCAGATTCCCATAAATAAAATCAAGGTACGAAATAGCCAAAAATCAATGTACAGGATACAACCCACAAGATGCCCCAAGTGCAATACAATGATGCTTATGGTATAACAACTCGTATCTTAAAGTACAACTTAACAATAGCATGGTATGAAACTAAACATGGCATGACACACAAACCAACATAGTGTAAAGTACAAGTCTTTAAAACATAAGATATAACTCACTAAAGCATAGAGTACAAGTATACGAAGCATAAGTTATAATTTATGTGACATGGATCTAACCTATCAGAATGGTTTTTAATCATTAAATTGTTAATTTCATATACCAATCACTCACATGAAACATTTAAAGTCCATATATTCAAGTTCCACAATATGACACGCTACTCGTACACTTAGCCACATTTGGGTAATTGTTCAAGCGCCAATTTTAAAGTTACAACAGTATTTTGAAGTATCCAGACATAGATTTAATTTTTGATTTTTGAACACTAATTAGAAAAAAATATTTTTTACAACTTTCATGTTTAACACCAAGGTCATATCTTAGGATAAAAGGGTCATTTATTTTAATTAAGTGAAAATCATTCAGCACTTTACAGAGAAAAGTACAGAATTTAGGCCTCTGTTGGCCATGATTTTGAGGCATCAATTCAAGGGCTATGGGTATGATTATTAGGGAGGTTTTAGTTTATGGATTTCCCTACAAGTTTTATGTTTTGTGCTAAGACTAGTTGTTTGGAAACCGTTGGTGATTTTGGCCAATTTATAAAGTGGGTTCAGTCAGCATAAAAAAGGCCTGCAGAATAGGTTTTCAACAGAGAATGCTCAAAACCTTTGGAGTACCATCCGATGGTATTTTGAGATGATTTTTTCTCTGTACTTAGTTTAATATGTTAGATACATTTTTCATGTTTACCACTTTTGGATTTGGCTATTGAAAACTTAGGGTTTTAGTCTCACAAAAATGTGTGGCAGAGAGCTCTGTCAGTCACTAAATCACAATAGCGACTTTGGGAAGAGTTTTTACCTCTTAATACTTCATATTTTCTGGCTCAATTTTGGTGGACAGTTAGATAAATATATCTTCTACAAGTTGTATATTTTGACCCAAGCTCGGTTTTCACTTTAACTTAGGAGTGTTAGGTCTGCAACTCAGAGTGGTCAAGATCTGACACTCATTGGAAAAAAATAGAATATCTGGAGTTCTACCCAACGAAATCACTTCAAACTAATTTTGTATGAAAGAGAACTTAAAAAGTTAGGTTTTCACATAAAAATCACTTTATGATCATTTTTCTACAATTAGTTGTGTTATTTTAAAGTTCGTAGCAGAATATTAGTATGCTCAGAAAATTAGGTTATCTAGGGTTTTGGTAGCTTAGCACATGTTGTGTGTATTTTTGATGTATTTTCTTCGCATGCATGTCATTAGCTCATACAAACTAAAATTCCAGAACATATTCCAGCCATAAAACTCAAAAATATTCACATGCAAGCACATGCAAGGCTTAATCTTACATGAACAGACCACAATCTACTCCTACGATACTTTTTTAAATTATTCTTTGTTTCTTATTCTTACGGTTGATTATAGAGATGGATTGAGGGATATTTTATAAGAGAATAACAGAATATTTTAGGAAATTTACTTACTTGTTTTAATGCTCTAAGGGTTGAGGAAGGATGGGACTTGACTTTATTGCATTTTCCTTGGTCCCTCTCAGCCTCTTCTTCCTTCTTCCTTCTTCCTTCTTCCTTCTTCCTTCCTTCTCCTCTCCTTCTCTTTGAAACACTTAGAAAATTT
>JAUMHN010302662.1:0-18538 GCA_032360265.1 Heliamphora ciliata
TATATATATATATATATATATATATATATAGAGAGAGAGAGAGAGAGAGAGAGAGAGAGAGAGAGAGAGAGAGAGAGCATGCTATCAATTATATGATGTGAAAAAGGATTTCAAAGCCATAAATATATATAGAAAACACGATATGAGATAAACATTCTTCCATAATTATAAGAAAAGTATGTTCAAAGAGTAGTATGGTTCGGAAGTTGGCCGTTTCTACTGCTGTCTACTGCATCTGGAAAGAGCGTAACTCTCATAAATTCCGTGGGCATAAGTGGAATTGTGAAGCAGTGTTTCAGGAGATTTGTGACATGGTTAGGGGGAGGCTCTCTACTAGACATCGGGTTCCTGACTCGACGACCAATAGGGGTATCCAGGAGGAATGGGGGGTGACTCCTGACATTTTTGGTACTAACTGTTAAACTGTTCTCCTTTACTTGTGCAGTGAAGGTCCAGCTTTACGTGTGAGTTTTGGGATTGTGCCTTGGAGTGTTGAGGGATACACTGATATGAGTGAACTATAGAGTGATTTATACTTACTTTAGTCCCTGTAAATTTGTTATCTTGTGCAGATATGGGTGGACAAGCTAGGAGCTATGAGACTTGTTTTCATTTGTTCTGAGAGATAGTGATACACTATATTGAGTGAGTGATAGGAGGCTCCTAACCTATATGAATTGTGTTTGCTCTCCGTGCAGTGGCACTAATTGGGAAGCTAGAGTTAGATTTTCTCCTTCCTTTTCTTTGGAGTGTTGAGTGATACATTTTGAGTGGAGGTATGTGAGGCTGATTTTTTTATTGTTTCCTCTGTGTGTCCAGGTCCCGTGTGTTGGCTTGCCCCCGCAAGAAGAAGCCTCGCCTGTGATGGTCCTTTGGCCTCGGTTTGCAACGGCCTGTGGGCTTATATGGGCTGGTTCCTCCCTGTTTGGTGGCTCCTTACTCAGTTGGGTTCTGGTTCTTTGTTTATAGGTTTTGATTACTCCGTTCATATGGTTTTCCTAGCTATGAGGGATGTTCAAAGCTTTGATGGCTTTATTTTTGTTGATACTTTTTGTTGATACTTTTCGTTAGGGAGGTTGTGGTTGTCGCCTGCTGTTCCTCTTTTGGACTGATTTTGTCCTATGTTGGGTCTAATTTTGTTACTATACTATGTCTGGAATGACTGATGTTCTGTACTAGTCATCAAGCTGGTGGCCCCTTGACGCTTCAGGTTTGCACTTAATTGTGGGTCTGTGGCATTTCGGTTTGGTCAATTTCGATACTGTCTGGCCCTTTCGGTTGGGCGGATACTGGTCCTGCTACTGCAATTTTTGGAATGTGGCAAAATATGTTTAGGCCAGTGACATGTCGTCCCTTGCACTGGTGTGCTTCGCTGCTTGCTCGGATTCCCTCTCTATTACCTTTTGAATGTTATGGGTTTGGCATCCTTGGCGTTTTAGCTTATCTTGTTTCTTAGATTCATCTTACTGTCTTGGTGCTTGTTATTGATATAATCTAGTATCTTATTTTTGGTTTTGGTGGTTATGTAAGGCCTGGGGTATGCCCCTTGTAAATTTGTAATTTCTTCTCTTCTATGTTACTTTTAATTACCAAAAAAAAAAATAGTATGTTCAAACCATTCACAACAACCAGTCATCACAAAAAATGTATGTGAATATTAGAATTTCTCCTTCATCTCAAACCATAAAAGCTTTTGAATGATAAAATGTTTGTAAATATTTCTCACTTCTTCTCCCATTCTTTTCATTCTTTACCTTTTCTTATCCCCTTTTGAAATCATCAAAGGGTTGAAGTCACTGATCATCCATAAAATTTTTGAACTTCTTCATCTCTTCCTGCTTTTGTCGTCGCTTAGAGGCCTTTTCTTTGGAGGAGTATGCGCGTTCGTTCTTTTTTTCAGCAGTAGCCATGGCATCCAGAGTAGCTGCTAGAGCAAGATCCGTTTCACGCCGTAATTGAGCAGCCTTTTCTTCTTTTATTTCCTTGGCCTCAAACTGCTTGCTACAAGCATCCAAAATCTATTAAAGGTGTTCTTTCACTTTTCGAGAGTTAGCTTGCACAGCGGTGATAATGCCTTGATCATATTCTTTGCGAACCTGCTCAAGGATTGCCTTATTGCAATCTATGGTCTTGCAAAGGGCTCTCATGGGTTCTTTATGTATCTCAAGTCCTGTGTTTTCACCTATCCAAAATGGAAGAAATCCCGGCGATGAGGATGCTGGCTTCTTTTCTGTGAAGTTCTACTGTTTTGCTTCCTAGCTGTAAGGGTTGTTTATAGTCTTCTCCCTTGTTCATATGACTTGTGTATATTGCTCTCTTTCCTATCTATGGGGGCTGTCCATAGTTTTTGTTTTGTGATGCTTCCTTGCTGGTTCACTGTTGGGTGTTGCGGTTTTGGCCTTCCTTGGTGGTAGCTAGATGTTTCTGGTGTCCTCCTTGCTGCTTTGGTTTGGTTATCACTGGGTTAGTGGTGTTTGTTTTTCTTGTTCATTTTGTTGCTGCTTGCTTCTTGCTTGGTTGGGCGATTTTTAGCTCCCTGCTGCTGCGGTATATTGTTCGGTTTTGCCTAGGCTGTGGTGTTTTTCCTCTGCTGCCGTGGGTTTTGAGGGCCTGTTCCCCTCACTGACTGTTGCTGGGTTTTTTTATTATTTCCTGCTTTGTTTGCTGATTTATATCCTGGGATTTGTTTTTGGTGGTTGGCTATTTTAGTGTTTTATCTGGTGGTCTATTTGGCATGTTTTCTCTGTACTACTATTTGGTGGCCCCTTTGATGCTCCAGGTTTGCTCCCAATTATGGATTTGGGACACTGCGGTTTGACCTTCTGGTTGGGTGGTGATTTTTTGCTGAAGTTGGTGCTGCGGTTTTACATTTTATGTGCTAAGGCTTACTTGAAATCCTGGTTTCTCTTCCATTACAAATCCAGTTATGGGTGGGGCACCTTGGTTTTCTTTTATGCTGCTTGTCTTAGGCGGTAGCTTTTTGCTATTTTTTTTGTTGTTCTTGTTTGGTGTGTTGCCCTCGGCCAGGCTGTTTTTGTTTGCGGCGGTGGAGGGTAGTTGGTGGTTTTTTTTTAATGTAAAGCTTTTGCTTGGCTCTTAGTTGCTTTTTTTTGGTTTCTTTCGGAATGTAGGGCCTAGGGTATGCCCCTTGTAAACATGTATTTTTTTTTCTTTTTTATGTTACATTTAATTACCCAAAAAAGGGCTCTCCTAGCATTTGTTGCATTTTCAACATCACGTTAAAGGCCACGGTTTGTCTTATCCAAATGCTTAACCTTATCAGATAAAGAAGATATGGTGCTGTGGGAATCAAATAGGTCTTGGCCAATTTTGGTTTGAAAATTGGTCAAGGAAGAAGATAAGCCCTTAACCAAAGACACAACCTCAGAAAGATCAATGTGAGAAGCAACATATGAGGCATGAGGAGCAGGTGAAGCATCAACATGTGCAGGAGGAGGAGGAGCATGAGAAGGAGTAGATGGGGATTCTGGAGTGTTTGTCCTTGTGGAAGGTGGAGTAGGAGAATCAAAATTTATGTGAATAGGAGAGAAGTCTCGAGAGGCAGAGGAGTTTCTAGGGATGAATGGGGTACCTCGATAGGTAGTCCACTACTCTGTTGATTTTGAAAATATGCATGTGTTTTAGAGTGGATGCCCCATATAGGGCATGTTTTGAAAATGGACCATTTTTTCAGCAGAGAGATCAATACCAAAATGGCAGAAAACTTTTGTCAAGAACGTAGCATGGGAGGGGGATGAGTTTGATTTGCCATGTGATTGGAGCATGTCTGAAATAAAAAGAAAACTAAGATCGAGGTTCTTTTGTTCGAGAATACACCACATGATAAAAATGTGCAAGCATGTGACATCTCCAAACTTCCCCATATGTGGTAGAAAAATATGGTTGACCATATGATGAAGGATTCGCATTTCTGATTTGAGGGAGTTGGCCTCTAGGGGTTTGGAGGGATCAACTTCATCGACCTCAAAAATTTTTCTTACTACATTGTGAAAAGAGAATCCATCTATTTTAATAGATCTCTTATTCTCTTTGCAGGAAACAAATATCTCACCCTCAGGGACACATAGAAATTCATTTAGAACAGAGGAAGTCAAGTGGATTTTGATCCCATTCACCCATGAAGTGATGGTGGTGCTAGGGATAGATGAAATATGGAAATGTGCATAGAAAAGCTTCACAAATGTGGGATAGTGGGGGTCACGATTTTGGAGTAACCTCTCCCAACCGAGATTAGAGAACAAATCTCTAAATCGCATTTTAATAGAATCAAAGCAAGAGAAATTGATAGAACGGCCTGGGATTACCTTACGATTCATAAACGAGGAGAAGTAAAGTTTTTGGAATTTGTTCGACTTGAAGCTTAGGGACTCCGACAGCTTGATTGCCGCGATTCTCGTCGCCATCTTCTTCTTCTTTTGTGCCCTAGGGTTCGACGGGCCTTCATTAATGGTTCGATTGCTTCCTTTTTTCATCATCCGAGCAGTCATTTTGATCGAGAAGATAGATCGAAGAAAGGAGGAAAGATGATGGGTCGACTCAATTTTTCAAAAGGAGGGAAAAAACGTGGGACATGAACAGTTAAAGAGAGAGAGAGAGAGAGCGAGGAAACGATGCGAATGGTGGGGACCGGTGCCTCTTAAATAGGCAAAAAGATTTGTGTCGACATAAATGGAATTTGAGTCGACACTATTCTTCGCAAGTGTGGGTGTTCGAAAAAAGAAATTGTGTCGACACTTTTTCAGAAATGGTCGACACTTTTGGCCATTTCAGTCGACACGATTTAGCTTTGGGTCAAATCAAATTTACTGAGAGCAAGACATCGAAATTGAGTCGACATTATATAGAATTGGGTTGACACTTTTCTTCACAGTATCTTTTCTATATAGCTTTGAGTCAGCTCAAACACATATGTGCCGACACTTTTTCAAGTAGGGTCGACACCTTCCACATATCACTTTAGAATATAAAAACTATTGAAATGTATTGAATAGACATGGTTAGTATGGCATTTTAATCATCAATTAGGAGTACATAACATACAAAGTTCTCTTCTTATATAGAATATTCTTTCTTTATTTAATGGCTTAGTGAATATGCCTGCAAGTTGATAATCTGTGCCTATGAATTCAAGTTTAATGTTACTTTTTTGCATATGATCTCTTATAAAGTGATGTCTAATCTCAATGTGTTTTGTTCTGGAGTGTTGTATTGGGTTCTTGGATATATTGATTGCACTAGTGTTATCACATTTGATAAGGATATGATCTAAGCAAAAATTATAGTCCTCTAATTGTTGTTTCATCCAAATAACTTGTGTACAACAGCTACCAGCTGCTATGTACCTAGCCTCGGCTATAATCCGTGTGTCATTTCTTATATTCATATAACATGTTTGTATGTGTTTTTATACATGTTCAGGTTTAGAAATGCATGTTGGGTTGAATCCCGGGCTGTTGGGCGTTGTGGTACGAGGTTAAAAAAAGAAAAAGATATTTTTGGGTCGGGCTAATAAATATCTAACCCTTAGATATTTAGGAGATATTTTTCAAAACTTGTGAACTAAGTTTCTTTTTCTCAAACCAAAACCTTTGTCTTCTTTCTAACTTTTGGTGGGCCCAGGGCTTAGTTTTTGGCAATCGAGTAGCGGATACTTACTATCTACACCGAGGGCTTCGCATTCATCCGGACGAAATCTCGTTTTGACGGGGTTCATTTTTTGAGGTATCGAGTTTTTGACTCAACGAGGTAGGATCCTAAACTCTCATGTCTTAAAGGGGTACTACATGAGATTGTATGTGTTTTTACCATTTAAAAATGCAAGAAAAGTTATTTATGTTTCAAAAAGTCGGGTTTTGTTCCTAAATCATTTTTTTTGGGTAATTAAATGTAACATAAAAGAAAGAGAAAAGGACACAAACACAAGGGGCATACCCCAGACTTTACAACACCCCTAGAAACAAACCAAAAGCAATGAGGCTTTCGACTAAACCACAACGTAAATAGCCAAAGAACAGAAAAACAATCTATCAAGGATAAGAAGGGAAGGACATGGTTGACGGCCCCATAATTGAGAAATAATGGGGGAGCCAATAAGGCCACCCAACAAAAAAATAACCACCCAAATAGACCACCAGATAAAACACTAAACAGTCAACCACAAAAAAACCCTAAGATATAATACAGTAAATAAGGAAATAAAAAAAATAAAAAACCAGCAACAGTCAGAGAGGGGAACAGGCCCTCAAAACCCACAGCAGTAAAGGAAAACACCCCAGCCTAGGTAAAATCGAACAACAAACCGCAGCAGCAAGGAGCTAAAATCGCCCATCCAGCAAGAAGCAAACAGCAACAAAATGAACTAGAAAAATAAACACCACTAACCCACTGATAACCAAACCAAAGCAGCAAGGAGGACACCAGAAACATCCAGCTACCACCAAGGAAGACCAAAACCGCAACACCCAACGGTGAATCAGCAAGGAAGAATCACAGAACATAAACTATGGACAGACCCCATAGATAGGATAAGAGAGTAAAATACACAAGTCTTATGAACAAGGGAAAAAGGCTATGAACATCCCTCATAGTTAGGAAGCAAAACAGTAGAACTTCACAGAAGGATAAGCTAAGAAGCCAGCATCCTCTTCGTCGGGATTTCTTCCGTTTCGGATAGGTGAAAACACAGGACCTGAGATACATAAAGAACCCATGAGAAAACCAAAAGTGAAACACACGCACCCGAAGACCTCACACCCTCCACTCATGTGTATCACTTTACACTTCAACAAATGAGATGGAAGCAAAACTCACAGCCATGACTATCCAAGCCACTACACAAGAAACAAACACAATTCATAATCGTTAGTAAAATCTCACATCACTCACTCAATATAGGAGGGCACACACACTCCAATCAAAAATTCCAAAACTCACTGCTCCTAAACCTTCCACGGTACCTTGCACAAAAACAAACTTACAAGGATTATGGATTAGGAACCTCGCATACACTCGCTCAATATAGAAGAAACACTTAGCCCTCCAAGAAGGGAAAAGAGACAAAACCTCACACACATCCATGCATGATGACCAGGCTGCATCAAGTAATAAACAGTTAGTAAAAAGCATTATTAGAGAAAATATCCATCACCAAGCTCCAATCTTCCTGGATCTCCTTATTTGACTGGGATACAGGCACTCTCCTAATAGAGGAGAGCCTCTCTCTTATCATATCAGAGATATCCCAAAACATACCCTCCCAACCCTTCTTCTTGCCTTGAAATTTTCTAAGGTTACGCTCCTTCCAGATACAATAAACAGAGATGGATAGAGCCAATCTCCTAACGCTAGCTCCCAGGGATTTACCAACCACCTTAGTTGCCAAAGAATCCCTCCAGGCCATCCACAAACCCTTAGTCCAATTAACCCTACATTTGGCTAAAAGCTTAGTCTAAATAGCCTTAGTAAAGGGGTTAGCAAAGAAAAGATGATCATGAGACTCGACAGTCCCAGAATAAAGGCAACAGCTAGCATCACACTCAAGACCAAACATCCTAAGCCGGTCCCCCATACTAAGGCGACCCCTCACAGCAACCCAAAGGATGAAACTCACTCTAGGAATATGTTGTTTGAACCACACCAGATTTCTCCATAACAGCACCGGCTTATGGACACGAATCTCCTCCCATAAAGATCCGATAGTGAATTTGTTATCATTAAGGTTCCACTTAACGTAGTCACACTGGCTCACATTGGGAAGGAAAAGGACCTCCCTCTGCATATCCAGAAGATCAATAGTAACAGCTGAAGGCTATTTCCATTGGTTGCCATCCACAACCTGCTTAACTTTCGCCTTGAGGTCAAGCTCAGAATCATACACGATCTTATGCCCCAAGGCCTCAATCAGGGAATCCCAAGGATGCCAGGGGTCCAGCCACAAAAAAGTATCTTCACCATTACCAATCCCATATTGAATGAAGTGCTTGACCATCGGTTTGAGTTGGAGGAGTTTCCTCCAACTCCAAGATGCTAAATGCGGAATCATAACTGACCAAAAGGAGTTATCGCAAAGAATATTGGATTTAATCCACATGCACCACATGGACACATCACCGCCCGTTAATAAGAACCAGATATGCTTAGCCACCGCGGCTTTATTCCAAAGAACCAAGGATTTAATCCCAAGGCCTCCTTCTTTACGAGGGAAACACACCCCCTCCCATGCCACTTTAGCACTCGAGGACTTCATCTCAGGACCACTCCACAAGAAAACCCTAAGCAGATTCTCAATCTCACGAAACACTTTCATGGGAAGAATAAACATAGAGGACTAATAAACTTGCATGGAGAAGCGGATAGAGCCAATTAATTGGACTCTACCAGCATAAGAAAGAAATTTACTAGCCCACACCTTAATCCTACTAGCAATCTTATCAACGAGAGGTTTGCAGTCCTGATATACAAGCTTGGTAGTGATAAGGGGAACCCCTAAGTACCTAACAGGGAGCGATCCCTCACGAAAGCCAAGAACATCCAAAATCTCTCTCTTCAAAACACTATCAACCCTAGAGAAGTAAATGCCACTTTTTAGAGGGCTGGGGGAGTGACCAGACAACTTCTGGAACCCATTCAGAACCTACCGAATAACTTTTACAGAGCTAACATCAGCTTTGGAGAAAACCATGAGGTCATCAGCGAAGCAAAGATAAATAATCTTATTTTTACTACAACGCCAATGATAATTAAAAGGAACCTCCTGCGTGTGTTTCACAAACATCCCAGCCAGAACCTCCATGGCCATCACAAAAAGATAAGGAGAAAGGGGGTCTCCTTGCCAAAGACCCTTCTACCCCGGGAAGAAACCATTAAGTTCACCATTGATGCTAATAGAAAAGCTAGGGGATGTAATGCATTCCTTGATCCAATTGACCATTCTCTCCAGGAGCCCCATACATCTAAGGACCCTAATCATGAAGTCCCAACGCACATTATCATAGGCTTTCATGATGCCAACTTTAAGGGCACACCTAGGGCCATGGCTTTGTTAGTGATAGTCCCTCAGGAGCTCCTGAGAAAGGAAAAGACTATCCGCTATCCGTTGCCCCTTAACAAAAGTTGATTGAGCTGGAGAGATAATCTCAACCAAAGAATCCTTAATCCTATTAGCAATGATTTTAGAGATACATTTATAGATTGTATTGCAACAGGAAATAGGTCTATACTCCTTAATGAATGAAGGGTTAGGGACTTTAGGAATCAATACAATAAGGGTAGTGTTAATCTCCCGAAGGATATGGCTAGAATCAAAGAACCTTTTAATCACCTTAGTGACATCTTTACCCACAATATCCCATGCATCTTTAAAAAACCCAGCTGAGAAGCCATATGGGCCCGGAGCCTTGTTAGCTTTAAGGGACCACATGGTAACACAAATCTCTTCCTGAGAGACATCTCTCATCATACTATTCACACTCTCAGAGGATAATCTCTTAGTTATAAACCATTCCAAGTCACTAGCCCCGATCCTATCGCTGTGAGAGTCCTTACCAAGAAGGTTATGGTAATAGCCAACAATGTGTTCAGAGATAAGATTCTCCTCGGTATGAACAACCCCATCCTCACCCATAACAGAAGTAATACGAGACCTATTACACTGAAAGTTAACAGATTTGAAGAAGAACTTGGAATTCTGATCCCCGAGATTAAGCCATTGGATCTTGGATTTTTGTTTCAAAAAACTTTTCTCAGCCAGGAGGAGCTCAACAAAAGATTTATAAGCCTCCCTCTCCAAATTATACAAGGTAGTATCATTGGGGGCCTTGTCCAGCCTAACCTGGACGTCCTCAAGGATAGCCCTCTGGCTTGTCACACGATTATATATGTCACTATACGAATCCCTATTCAGCTTTTTAAGCTGCGCTTTCAATAATCTCAACTTATGAAAAACCATATACATGTCCAACCCAACCATAGAAGATTGCCAAACATCCTTCACCAGAGGAATAAACTTAGGGCTTTTAGCCTAGAAGTCAAAATATTTAAAAGGCTTCCTAGACCTAACAATCCCAAAGTCGACCAGGATATCATTTCTAGTATGGTCCGAAATACTAGGAGGACCAAAGGAGGCACTAGATTGTAACACAGAGGTAACCCAAGCTTCATTAACAAGAGCACGATCGATCTTGGACTTGATAAAACTGTCCCTTTGCTGGTTATTTGACCATGTTAACTGGATCCCACTATACCTTAGGTCATCTAACTCAGCCTCATATAGACATTTATTAAAGTCATCCATATGTGCAGGCCATTTCTTGCACCCCCAACACGCTCATAAGGGTGATAAATAGCATTAAAATCCCCCAGAACTAACCAGGGAGAATTAGTCAGGCCAGGGGCAAGGGAGACAAGCTTATGCCAAAGACCAACTCTCTCCACATGAGTATTAAGCCCATAAACAAAAGTAATCCAAAAAGAAGATTTATCCCCCAAAAAAGTGGCCTTTCCAAGAATCCATTGGTCCCCACAATCTGTTGCTTGGAAATTAACAAAAACAGGGTCCCAGCAAACCCAAATGTCCCCCCAAAATACCAAAATCATAGTTATTTGCAAAATTCCAGGAAGGAGAAGTTTTTTCAAAAATCAAACCAACCTTTTCCTTTTTAATCCTAGTTTCATTTAAAGCAAGTAATTGAACTTGGGAAGACCTAACAAAAGATTTCAATTCATTTTGTTTAAAAACACTATTCAACCCCCAGATATTCCAAGAAGTAATAGACATAAAAAGAGGGGTTAGGTAAGTGACTTTTTCTTTTTCTTCTTGTTACTATTCATCTTCCTTGGCTCTGAACCTATTGGGGAGGATGAGGCCGGCACTTGCTCCAGATCATCCAACGAGGTGAGAGGCTCAGTTTCAATACCTTGGCCCATAACTAATACTGGTTCTATCTCCAGGGCTGATTTGCTGTGGGTTAGTGGAGACCGAACTACCATAATTGTATCCCTACTCTCTATAATGGGAGGAGAAGGGGCCATCATCTGCTCGGAACACCTTTGAGGGGATTCAACCAGGTGCTCAATGGAGGGAGGTTTGTCAATTTCACAACGAACCAACCCAGGTAGAACCGGTTGAACTGTCTCAAGTTGAACAGTGACAGCCACATCTACAGGCCATATGTTTGCCACAATTCCTATCACATAGGTTTTCGGCTGCTGGCATTGAACCACTTCACAAGTGGGAAGATTCGAAGAAGACGGTGGCTGTGGGCTCACTTCCATAACCTGAACGCTACCTATAACATTCTTACCCTTGCTGACCTATGTCCATGTAGAGTGCTCCGTCGAATTTGCAGGTTTATTGATTGGTTTAGTGAATTTACACTTCTTATTATCATGGCCAAAAACTTTACAGAAGGAACACATAGCTGGCAGGCCTTGGTATTCCACCCCCACGACAATGGTATCTCCTTCACATTTGATTTGAATAGAATGTTTAAGAGGTTTCCCTACATCAATCTCCACACAAACCTGAGCATATGAGATACGCTACTTGAAATCTGTAGCTCGATCTAAATATAGAGGGACCCCTATAGCACTGGTGATTTTACTTAAACAAGGGTAATTCCAAAATTCCAAGGGTAAGTCATGGAGTTTAATCCATACTGGAATTTTAGATAAGGTTTCCTAAGCAAATTTGAGTTTTTTTTCCAGCATTGCAGGATGAGGAGCTTACCCAAAAAATGCCAAGGACCCTTGTCGAGAATGCGATTCATGTCCTCAACTGAATTGAATCAAAAGAGAAAGAATCCCCTGTCATTACCCAATACCTCAGTTAATCCTTCTTGATTCTATAGAGTTCTAGCAATAGCACAGACTAAACCAAAAGCAAGAGAGGTGTTAAGGAAATAGCCCACAAGGCAATCTTCCCTTGATTTATCATCCATAAGAGTACTCTCAATCTCAACCACTTCAGAATCCAGTCCCTCTACAAAATCCAGAGAATCCCCTGAAGACCGAGAAGTGAGGGATGCCAAGAGTCGTGGTTGGGAGCTTTCATCAAACACCTCAGTCGCTGCTTGAGCAACCCCTGAACCGTCTTCACCATCTTGAGCGGGAACTGTCTTAACCACCTATACCCACGATCTAGGTTCTGTCTGATTAGGGAAGTCAGAGCCACATCTCCCCCAGAATCTCGATCCCTCTCTATTACGAAAAGGGGGGCGCCTACCTCCCCTTCCTCTATAATCCCTTACAAAGGGTGGTTCACGTCTAGAAGTATCTGAATCACTAGAAAGTTCAATGGAGGGAAACCGTCTTACCTTACCTGTCCCAACAGCCCTTTCTCTTAGAGAATCATCGCGGGTCATCTTCTCCATTGAGATACGATCAATACTTTCTTCTTTGTTAGCAATTACCTCTTTAATCGGATCAATTTGATTTTCAACCAAAGCCTTGTCCCGTTGCGCCATCTTCAACATTAGAGTATCTTGATTGATTTCCTCTTCTTCATCAGAAAGAACCGTATCTTCCATTTCCATCATAGTGAGGACGATCGAAGGTGGTTTGGGAGGGCTCAAGCCCTTCAAACGATTAAGCCGAGCACGAACGGCGTCAAGCATGTCCGTATTGAAGGGCTCCAACCCCCTTCGAACGCGCTGTTCTTCCTTATCCACCATATCATCAAGACTAGAGAATACGTCATGAGTATGACTTGCTTCCTTGAATATCTCACTAAGCTTGGACAGAGTTCTTTGGCCCGTAGGTGAGGACAGCGCAAAACCCTCCATTGGACCCTTATCTGTGGTACATTCCGCACGAGAAGAAGAAACCCAAGCTTCGGCAGACGGAGAAATCCTAGATTCAGGATGACCCCTAACCTTCGGATCCATATTCCGGTATGAAAAGATCCCTAGCGCAGAAGTGCTAGGACCATCGTGAGATCGCACCTACAATTGCACCTTTAATCGCACCTAGTTAAAGCTAGATGAGAATGATAAAAAATGTTGTGCTAAATTGCTTTCGGTTGCTTTCGGTTGGACAAAAAGAGTTTTTGAGGTGTTCCTTTCGGTGTTTCTTTGTAGTTTTGGGCTTGTGTATGTCTGTGGTTATTAAAAGGGAGATTGGTTGCTTCGATTTTGTGGTTGAAGAGCTGTTTTTGTAGCTAGGATTTCGTTCCTACCGTAGTCCAGTCAACTAGACTCGGTGATCCAGTTGACTGGGTCGACAGTGTGGCATCCAGTTGACTGATTGGGGGGTTTCAGTCGACTGACTCTCCTCCAGTAGCCTTTTAGTTGACTGAATTATGGGGTTCAGTCGACTGAACTTCTAAAGAGGGGTGTTTGTCATACCATATTTTGGCTGGTCATGGTTGGGCCTTGGGGGTTTGTTTTTGTTTGTTGTCGTCTTCGGGGTTGACGTGGTTTTGTTAAACGTGGTGTTTATACATCGTTGTGTGCGTGGCGTGTTTGGATCTGCAGTTCTTTTTCTAAAAGGCGAGTTTTGGAAAAGATAGCATTTTGGGAAAACACTTGTAAAAATTGAGTTTTTGGGAGGTTTGGAGCTAGCCTTCGGGGTTGGGTTTCGTTACTTTGGTTGTTGGTCTCCAGGCTTTATGGATGATGAGTTTTGTGGCGTGTCATGTCGTTATGTGAAAGGTAGTGTTTGTACATTGCTTTGTGCATTGAAGGATGGATATGTGGTCCTTGTGTGTTTTAAAACACTATTTTTATTTATGCGTATGTGTCTGGTTACTGATGAACGAAAATGTGGTCCGGTAAACATTAACTCTGGTTAACGATGGACGAAAACGTGGTCTGGTAAACATTAATTCTGATTGACGATGAATGTGTGTGGGAATCTGAGGGACGGAAACGTGGTCCTGAAGTTGCATGTGTTGCGTGGATTGCGTGAGCCCCGTGTGTTGCATGTGTTGCATTGTGTGGGTTGCAGGTGTTGTATGTGTTGCATATGAATCATCGTGATTTTTTTATAGAACTGTTCATAGGGCTTGGGAGAGTCGATTCATACAAATGTTGCATGTGGGGCTCGTGAGAGTCGATGTTTGCATATGAAGCATTGTAATATATACATACATATATCAAATTATTTTTGAGGCTCGTGTGAGTCGAAATATCCATATCTTTTCGCATCAGCATGTTTAGCTCCTATTACATATTTGTCTAGTTTGTGTTGAGTTTTGGCTCATGGTGTGGGATTTGAAATTTTTTTTTAGGTGCATACAATTAAGCAGGTTGATCCGAATAAGCCAATTGTGGCAGAAGTCCTGTAGTCTTCTGTTTATCACTTTTTGTATCAGGTAATGTTTTACATGCTTATGGTGTTAGAACCTTATGTTGTAAGCCTATTGGCAACTATATTTAATGCATGTATGTATTTTATCTTGAAAGTGAAACATCGGGTTGGGTGTTATTTTTGGGTGTTTCAGGTGACCCAGAGTTTGAGGCGTGACAGAATTGTATTAGAGCTCTGAGTTCGAATACCTAAGAGCCGTGGAAAGAGGGAGCATCACCTTGTGAGGTTGATTGCGTGTGCTTGATTGTATATGTTTAGGTGTTTTGATAACATGCGTACGATCATTTCTTGAATATGTGAATGATGTGTATATGTGAGCATGGAAAACCTTAGGATTGATCAGTCTTGCCTTTAGGCATTTGGGTTAACAAGCTTGGAAGCCGAGTTAGAAATACGTTTGGCCGATGTGTTTTCTGGCAAGGAATCTAAGTAAGTTATCCAAATTGACGTGTCACACTTGTTGGTTCTCCTCGGTATGTAGGGTTTGTTTAGCATGAAGCTGTGTTGTTAAGTTTTAACATGATGATGTGATTAATGTTTATGCTCATGTGATGTGCTGCAACTTATGTTTTGTATTCTTTTCATATAGACGTGATGTCTGTGCGGAGAGGACGAGGCCGTGGCCATGGTTTATGCCAAGGGAATATGCCAATCCCTGATGTTGCGGATGCAATGCTCCCCAAGGACCGATGGACGCCATAGAGTTGCTGCTTGTGATGGTAGCCTTCATCCATCAGCCAATCGAGACTGCTAGGGAGAGAGAGAGAGGGAACCTGAGCCGAGGGTGACTGTGGCGATGCGATAGTTCAGGTGTCTTGACCCTCCTACCTTCGTTGGGGATACTGATCCTACGGTAGCTACAGAGTGGTTAGAACTCGTGACCCGGATTCTAGATTCGTTGCAGATAGTTGAGGTGGATCTGAGGGTTCCTTTTGTCGCTTTCCAGCTGAGAGGGGATGCCCATGAGTGGTGGAAATATGCCCGGAATGCCGTGGAGGGCACGTGGGTAGTTTTCACGGGGGTTTTTCTGGAGAAGTACTTTTTGGCTTCTTTGAGGGACTTGTACAGAGAGGAGTTTTATACTCTCACTCAGGGGGCGATGAGTATTGTGCAGTATGAGGCCAGATTTACCAGTTTGTCCCGGTTTGCACCGGAGTTGGTGGGAACAGATGAGCTGCATTTGAGGAGGTTTGAGCGGGATTTGAGGTTGGCGATCAAAGAGCGCGTGGCAGGATTGAGGTTGCGTGTTTTTATAGACCTGCTGGAGTCGGTAGTAATGATCGAGAACACCTTGAGCGAGACTCGGGGTTCTAGGGGGGTTAGGGCACCACAGGGTGGGACAGAGGCACAGTCAGGTGGGCGCTCTAGCAAGAGGCAGAGATCTTTTGGCCCTAGTTTTCATCCATCTGGGTTACCACAGTAGTTTTCTACACCAGCATCATCGATGGCTTCATCTGGGAGGTTAGAGCAGAGGGAGTTAATATGTTATCAGTGCAAGCAACCTGGGCATTGTGTGGCGGATTGCCCACAGTCGAGGCAGTCCTAGAGTTCAGTGCCAGTTCAGTCGCAGCGGAGGGAGCCACCAATTTGTTTTGGGTGTGGTCAGCTAGGGTATATTCACAGGAAATTCCTTTAGGGAGGCAGTGTACCGAGCACAGCAGGTGCGCCGGTCGTTCCACCTGCGCAGGACCGTTAAGTTTATCAACAGCCAGCAGTGCAGATTTCCAGGGTGACAGACCGGGGTACCTCAGTTCAGTCAGTACGACAGCTGATAGTTCAGGTTATGGCGGACATACCAAAATGACACGGGGCCGAGTGTATGCCCTCACAGAACCCAGTTCTTCTAAGGTACCGGTTGCGCTTGATGATGCAGTAATTCCTCCCGTAAGCAGAGGTACTTTCTTAGTGTGCAAACTTTGGGCCAGTGTTCTTATCATCACGAGAGAATTGTATTTCTTCATTTCGTCTGTTGTGGAGTGGGAGATGGACTCCGTGGGTGGTCTGCTGTGTTGAGACCTCGGTCGGTGAGGATATGGTGTTGGGATGAGTTAGTAGATCTTGTGTTTTGAGGTAGTTGGCCGTTGTTTAGAGTAGAGTATGTGACCATGTTTGACCTTATCCTAGAAATGGTTTGGCGGACCAATTCTCGTGCCTGTGTTGATTTTGATTGACGGGGTTGTTTTCTTTTGACCTTGTGGCGAATTTCGGGGACAAAATTCCTTTAAGAGGGGTAGAGTTGTGAGACCCTGACCTGTTTTATTTTTTTGCGATGTTTTAGTGTGTCGTTTCTTGTTTTCATATAACATGTTTGTATATGTTTTTATGCATGTTCGGGTTTAGAAATGCAAGTTGGGCTGGATGCCGGGGCCATTGGGTGTTGTGATGCAAGGTTTAAAAAAAAAGAAGATATTTTTGGGCCGGGCCTATAAATATCTAACCCTTAGATATTTAGGATATATTTTCCAAAACTTGTGAACTAAGTTTTTTTTCTCAAACCAAAACCTCTGCCTTCTCTCTATCTTTTGGTGGGCCCAGGGCTCAATTTTGGCGATCGAATAGCGGATCCTTGCTATCTACACCGAGGTCTTCGCGTTCATCCAGATAGAATCTTGTTTTGACAGGGTTCATTTTTCGAGGCGTCAAGTTTTTACTTCAGCGAGGTTGGATCTTAGACTCTCATGTCTTAAAGTAGTGCTACATGAAATCGTATGTGTTTTTACCATTTAAAAATGCATGAAAAGTTGTTTTACATTTCAAAAAGTCAGGTTTTGTTTCTAAATCGTTTTTGGTTGCTTTTGGTTGGACAAAAAGAGTTTTGAGGTGTTTTTTTCGATGTTTCTTTGTAGTTTTGGGTTTGTGTATGTCCGTGGTTATAAAAAAGGAGTTTGGTTGCTTCGATTTTGGGGTTGAAGGGTTATTTCCGTAGCTAAGGTTTCGTTCCCGCCGTAGTCTAGTCGACTAGACTGGGTGATCCAGTTAACTGGGTCAATAGTGTGGCATTCAGTCGACTGACTGGGGGGTTTCAGTCGACTGACTCTCCTCCAGTAGCCTTTCAGTCGACTGAATTGTGGGGTTTAGTCGACTAAACTCCTGAAGAGGGGTGTTTGTCGTACCTTGTTTTGGCAAGTCGTGGTGGGGCCTTGGGGCTTTGTTTTTGTTTGTTGTTGTCTTCGGGGATGATGTGGTTTTGTTAAATGTGGTGTTTATACATCGTTGTGTGTGTGGTGTGTTTGGGTCCGTGGTTCTTTTTCTAAAAGGCGAGTTTTGGAAAAGGTAATGTTTTGGAAAAACGTTTGTGAAAATCGAGTTTTTGGGAGGTTTGGAGCTAGCCTTCGGGGTTTGGTTTCGTTACTTTGGCTATTGGTCTCCAGGGTTTGAGGATGACGAGTTTTGTGGCGTGTCATGTCGTTATGTGAAATGTAGTGTTTGTACGTGGCTTTGTGCATTAAAACTCTGATTTTATTCATGCATATTGAAGGACGAATATGTGGTTCTTGTGTGTTTTAAAGCGCTGGTTTTATTTATGCTTATGTATGTGATTATCGATGGACGAAAATGTGGTCAAATAAACATTAACTCTGGTTAACGATGGACGAAAATGTGGTCCGGTAAATGTTTACTTTGGTTGATAATGCATGTGTGTGTGGGATTCTAAGGGACAGAAACGTGGTCTTGAAGTTGCATGTGTTGCGTGAGTTGCGTGAGTCGCGTGAGTTGCATGTGTTATGTTGTGTGGGTTGCAGGTGTTGTGTAACTACCCGGTACACACCCTAATTGTAACAACCTGGTTGATAACGACCAGTGTAAAGACCCAACCCAAATCCTAAGTGTTAGTGACGAATAGTCCATGAGACCATAGAACACAGAAGAAGTTCAGAACCCTAATTCGAAACGAAAACCCTAAGTTCGGCTCGAAAACCCTAAAAAGGTCTAAAATACTGGCAATAAAATCCTAGCACCCGAAAAATCTGCTAACATTCAAAATGAAGTAAATATCATGAAATAATGAATTAAAAATAAAAAAATCCTCATAAATAGGGTAAAATGACCGTTTTGCCCCTAATACAGTAAAAAGCCTTAAAAACTCAAATTTTGACATATGGATACCCTAAATCAAGAATTTAAGTATAATTAAGTGGTAAAAGGCAAAATAACATCAAAAATACCAAAAATACCCCTTAGTGGCCGACCACCTTGGGAAGTGTGCTAAAAA
>JAUMHN010302880.1:0-18528 GCA_032360265.1 Heliamphora ciliata
GGATGCCTTCGGTGTTACCTTGCCAATCACGTCGATGCCCCATACTGAGAATGGCCACGGTGACGTCAGGTTGTACAGCTGAGACGGGGGGTACGTGCATAAGGTTTGCATGAATCTAGCACTTTTGACATCTCCGTACAAACTGTATCCAGTCTGTCTCCATCGTCATCCAAAAATACCCTTGTCGTAGGATCTTCTTGGCTAACATATTTTTGCTCATGTGTAGTCCACAGACTCCGGCATGTTTCTCTTTCATCAGTTCTTGGCCTTCTTCAGTGTTTATGTATAGCTTATTGGCCCCATAATGTCCTCGCTTGTACAATCTACCACCGCAAATAACAAATTGTGCAGATAGTCGTTGCATTGCTCTTTTGTCCTTTTTGCAGATAATCTTAGAATATTCTCCTTTTTCTATGAAGTTCTGAATGTCAAAGTACCAGGGAAGGCCGTCAGTGCTTTCTTCAATAGCGGCTGTCATCTCATATGCCGATTTTCTTTTTTGCTCAATTATCAAGGGTCTCATTCGAACTCCGTGCGGTATGTCAATCATGGATGCTAGGGTAGCCAGTGCATCGGCGAACTTATTCTGTAGTCTCGGCACATAGGTGAAGATTACTAATTCAAAGCATGGTATTAGCTTCTGTAGCTCTTGATGGTAGAGAATCAGCGTCATATCCCTGACCTTCCATTCTCCTCGTGCTTGTGAGACCACCAGGGCTGAATCCCCAATGACTTCCAGCTTTCTTGTCCCTAGTTCTAATGCTGCTTCCAACCCGGCTAAGCATGCTTCATACTCAGCTTGATTATTGGTTACTTCGAAGTTGAGCTTCAATAACAAGGGGACATGTGAGTCGTCAAGAATGACAAGGACACTATTCTTCCTATTTTCATCATCGAATTTGCCTAAGATTAGGCGAGGTCAAATTGGGGTGTCTACAGCTTGGTCAAATTGGGATATCCACAGTTGCCCCTCTTTGATAGAGCTTGCAACAACTCGTGATGCAAGTAAATGTCAAAACTCTAGAGACAAATCGATTGAACAAGTTTCCAATCTTAGGCATAAACAAAACATATAGAAAAGCATGGTCAAACCTAAATTTCTATCGAGCTTCCTACGTACCCCATTGCAAGGGATTAGATTGGTAGTAGTTCATAGGGCAATGCATACGATCCAAAACATAGTGTAGATACAAGGTGCGATGCAAAACATAGGAACTTTAAAAGGTCGAGTTAGGACCTGAAGAAGTAATCAACAATCTAAAGCTTTAAGAACTCCACTGGAGGTGCCTAGGAAGCAGGGCATAGGGTGCTTGGAACACTAGGGCTTAACAAACTTAAGAATCATCCCATGATCTTAGGACCTAGACAACGCTTCGCATATGACTAAGGCTTGAAAGAGAGGGATGCCTAGTCCTCTAGAGCTTGAAAAAATCTAAGGATCGGCTCACGAACGTAGGACCTAGACAATACTTCACATATGACTAGGGTTAGAGAAGAAAGGGATGCCTAGTTCTCTAGGGCTCGAAAAAAACCTAAGGATCATCTCACAAACTTTGGACCTAGACAACGCTTTGCATATGACTAGGGTTTTAGAAGAGATGAATGCCTAGTCCTCTAGGGCTTGGGAAAAGAGGGATGCCTAGTCGTCTAGGGCTTAGAAAAAGGGATGCCTAATCCTCTAGGGCTTGGAAAAGAGGGATGCCTAGTTCTCTAGGGCTTGGAAAAGGAGGATGCCTAGTCCTCTAGGGCTTGGAAAAACCTAAGGATCATTTTACGAACTTAGGACCTAGATAATACTTTGTATATGACTAGGGTTTTAAAAGAGGGTGATGCCTAATCCTATAGGGCTTGGGAAAAAGGGATGCCTATTCCTCTAGAGCTTGAAAAAGAGGGATGCCTAGTCCTCTAGGGCTTGGGACCTAAGGATTGTCTTACGAAATTAGGACCTAGACAATACATCACATATAACTAGGGTTTGAAAGAGGGAAAGAGAACTCGGTGCGCATGAAAACCTTTGCTGCTTCCTTCTTTTCTACTTTTCTCTTTCATTGATATGGAGGCCTGTGTGCCTATTTCATTACTTGGGCCTGCGTGACACTTAATGCACTACCCATTTATACATTACTATTTTGATTGGGACATGCTTTCGTGCCTTTCGATTACATTATGTTCATTGTGGATTCTTGTCTTTTTTCATACATATGAAAACATGTTTTCGATTACTCGAATCTTTTATTATGCATAATGTATGCTTGTGAGCTGAATACTTGCCCTGTGACCCCATTTTTGTGTTGCGAGTTGCTTACAGGTTCTTGCAAGGATGCTAGCAAGAAAGGGAAATGGTTTTAATTTTTTTTATAGGAAATCGGTTGTGGCTATGAGGAAAAATCTTGCGGTCATGATGTTTGAAAGGTTTGCAGCTTAGAAGATTGGAGTTCATGGCCATGAAGTTTGATGGCGGAGCTTTTAGCGCGAAAAACAGAGCAGATTTTGTGGTCCTCTCTCCTTTTGGGCTCTATAAAAGGGAACCCATTTGTTCTGATCCCACTACCTGAGATATTCTTCGTTCTCCTTATCTCTTTATGGCTTAATCTTTCAAAAAACCCCTTTTGTCATGGATGAACGAGTTCTCCTAGGTTGAATGCAAGAACTTTGTCAATTTTAGCTTAAATGCGCTATTCTCCTTGAAGACCATGAGAGTCGACTGCCATCTTCTAAGGGGAGCTATCCAACTTTGGGGTCCCAATGTGCATATGTTTAGTTTCGGATATAAGGAGCTGTACTCGACAGTAGAAGACATTTTCGCTATTATTGATCTCATCTTGGGACAGAGTCATAGTTCTTACTCCATTTTTGAGTCCCAAGGACTGGTTAATGCAGCCTCGTAGCTACTCTAAATGTGAGGCTTCGCTTGTCACCCATGATGGAGTTCTTGATGTGGCTTGAATCATTGATAGATTTTAACCCCTTCATCTCTAGCGTTGTTAGGCTCTTTGTATCTGTTTACTGGTCCGTTTTGTTCAAGAGTCTTCTGATGGATGGGCTAGCTTTTCTTTGGTGGATGTAGCTTAACAGATTCATGAGGGTTGGGATCCCGTTCCATTAGTCCTTACCGAGACGCTCCTGTTGGAGGCAAGACTGCCAAGATCTTTTTTTTTTGCTAACGATTAACGAAAAAAATTAACTGGACGGACAATCGCCAAAATGGACTCTAGATAAAACTTTTGATGACGAACGATCAAATAAAACCCGTGCACCCAAAATTAGTTTAGATAAATACTTTTTGTACAGATAGAATCTTCAACTACGATTTGAATATGAGTTGAAGCTCTTGTTAGATCTTCTACTGTATTCCTTTATGCGATTCCCGAATATAATGTGAGCTATAATCCTCCAAGAACTCGTACAGACAGAACCAGAACAGCATTAGTCTTAGAAGACAAGTTATGAAACTAGTTCAACCTACCTACATACATATAGGGTTACAGCAGGGACCTAAGGAATAATTATGAGTAAAATTTTCAATGGAACACAGACACGTATCAGCAGTTTCTGTAATTATAAAAACCTCATATCGGTAACTGCAATTATGGAAAACTAGCAGCGGTTTCTACAATTTTCATAAATCACAGAATTACAGTTCACACCACTAAATAACTATAATTGCACTCTGACCCATAATCTCAAGACCATATAGCATTGAGCTCCTGTTATTAAATGCTTACCATTTCTTCTCACGTTAAGATTCCTGATACCCGCCAATTAAATTTAATTACAGACAATTTAATTTAATCAGTATCTTGATATTCCTTAAGCCCTTCTGCTTAACTTATTTGATTGCCGATAATTAAATCCACCTGCAGGGTTTGGCCCGGTCAAACTTATAAGCTTTCTTAAGAGGGTATCGTCAATTCCGATCTTTCGGGACGTGAATTCCATCAATAATTAATATTCGGCATATAAATAATACCGCTATCTCACCGAGAATATAGACCCATATAAGATCGCACCCTCTAATGATCAAAATAACAATTATTAAATATACGCAAATCAATAATTATTTCAGAATTAAGAGGATATGCACTATTTATAATAATCTTGAAGTGTGAATTAATTTATATAATCAGTATAAAATTAATTATCCCAAATGTTCCGTTCAATACACACAAAATGTACTGGCATAGAAAGTCGAAATAATAGACGACGCTATTATCTATTCCCCGCAACCAAGACAGGCCTACTAAAACTCTGTACCACAGTCGTACCAATAGTATGTCCATTTCCATCTAAATTGTGAACATAAAACTTATATTATGCAAGAACCTAAAATTTGATTTTCTGTGTGTAAGCCTACTCTACACACCAGATTAAATATTATACAGAATATTAGACATCCATGCATAATAAAGAAATGATATGCATACATTGCTCATAAAGATTCTCGTAAAATAAAAAATTAATTTTATTAAAATAAAATTAAATACTAAAAACATGATTTTCAGTGTACCAACCCTAACAGCTCCTTAACCTTGATGCAGTTCATACTGAGGGTGCCCCTTGCTTCTTGGGTAGTGCTTTACTACTACAGGTATTCACTCGATTCTCCTTTTTCTGTATTCTTCTCTATCTTTTTACTCAGTTTTTCTTTTTCTGTTTCTCTCTATCTTTTTCCACTCAGCTCTCTTTTTTCTGTATTTCTCTCTATCTTTTTTGACTCTGCTCCCCTTTTCTGTATTTCTCTCTATTTTTTTTTGCTTAGCTCTCCTTTTCCTTTATTTCTCCCAGGTTTGCTAATGAAGAAGGTGAACTTGTTGGAGAAGCCCATATCTGGTTACTGCAACGTGAAGTTATTCATCCATCGTCGCGCTTACTGTCTCTGCTCCACTGAAGCTGCTTGGAAGAACTGGGGAAGACATTTCCTAGCTATGCCCTTTGGCTAAAGATATCTCTTATGACTACTGCCACTATGGATCACTTGGGGGTTCTATTGGTCAGCTTTGAAGCTGGCCACTTTCTATCATCCATATCACATTCTTCGTCAATTTGGGTATACTCAGATTAGACCTGACACTGCTGTGAGCCATCTGTAGAGTTCTGCACATCGTGTCCCATTCTTAGGTTAGTACCAGCGGGCCTGGTTTTCTTGACTAAGGATTCTAGTCGGTAAAAAGTTTAACAAAATGCTTTTTTGAGGATTACAAGGCTTGGCTTGGGATAGAATTAGAGCGTAGTGCAAGGTAGGGAGAAGACATAAAGAGGAGAAGGACTTGACTTTACTTCATTGTACCTCAATATTTTGTTTTCTTTCTTTTTTTTTCTTTTTTTTTTTTGCTTTTTTGGATGAGACTTGTGAGCCTCTCTTGTTTTTATGAACCAACTGAATCAGTAAAACTTTTTAATGAAAGTTTCTCCGCATCTAGTTTGTGATGATTTCTGAAACTGTTCCTTAGATTTTTGTTTTAGTAGTATAACCAATTTATTAGAAAAACATAGAGTAAGCATTTGCATTGATCGATTACTTGAAACATGATTATATAGGAGAGCTCCGGACAAAGGTTTGGGCCGAACTTCTGATAAAAGCTGCTTATGTATCCTGAAGAAGGGAATCAGGCCATAACGTAATTCGAGGCTTGGGTTGCACTCTAGTATTAACACTCTCCTTTTCGTTGCCCTAACTTTTGCCAAGGTCGTTCTTTTGGATTTTTGGCCTTGCAGGCTGCTCTAACTTTTGCCTAGGTTGCTTTACAGTTTTCAACCTAACAAGCTTTTCTCTTTATTTATATTTTTCTCTCAAGGATAAAACCTTTTAAGCTAATCCGAGTTGATTGGCGTAAAAAAGACATTCCCATCCAGATTTATAAGAATAACGACTCCTTCTGACATTAAGGTTTTAATAAGATAAGGCCTGGCCCAATTAGGTTTAAACTTGCCCCTTGGATCGAAGATCGGGGCCGAGAACCAAATCACCTTCTTTCAAATTCTGAGACTTAAACTTCCTGTTAAATGCCTGAGTTATTCTCCTCTAATACCTTTGAATAATGCTCTGAGTCTCCTTTCATCAAACAAAAGCAACTCTTCAAAACTATCCCTCTACCAATCTAATTATGAAATTTTGCTTTCGGCTATTATCTTTAAGGTCGGAATCTCCAGTTCTATGGGTAAGACTGCTTCCATCCCATAAACCAATGCATATGGCGTCGCTCTAGTGGAAGTCCTGATCGACACTCAGTATCCCTAAAGTGTAAATGATAGCTTTTCTGGCCTGTCCTTGCTGCCCTCTATCGCCTTTTGTAGGATCTTCTTCACATTCTTGTTTGCAGCTTTCATGGCTCTATTGGTTTGCGGTCTATATGGTGAAGATTTATGAGCCGTAATTCGGTACTTATCCAAGAGATCAAAAATTTTTGCCTTGGAGGCGAGAACCATTATCATAAATTATCTCGTGCTGGACCTCGTACAGACAGATAAGATTCTCCTTAATGAACTTGGCTTCCTAGTAGGCCTTTAAGACAGAGTAAGACGCATCTTCGATTTACTTCATGAAGCAGTCAATTGCTACAAGGATAAACTCAAGTTCGTTTGATCCCTTAGGTGTGATCGTTCCCATCACGTCAATCCCCTAAATTCAGAATGGCTAAGGTGATGTCATGTTACAGAGCTGAGATGGTGGCACATACATGAGGTTCGCGTGAACTTGACATCTCCAGCATCTGTTTCCATCGTCATCCAAAAGTATCCTTGGCGCAGGATCTTCTTAGCCAGCATTATCCCACTTAAGTGAGGTCCGCAAACTCCTCTGTAAACTTCTCTCATCAACTCGTGTCCTTCCATGTCAACACAGAGTTTACAAACTCCTAGATATCCCTTCTTTTACTGTCTTCCCCATAGATCACAAACTGTGCAGTGAGTCTCCTGATAGCTCATTGATTCTTCTTATTGGCTCGACTAGATACTACGCTTTCTTAATGAAATTCCAAATGTCGTGATACCATAGTAATCCATCATTGACTTCTTGGGTATCAGTGATATTACTAATTGCAGATGTATCTCTTTGCTGAATCTCCAAGGGTTTCATCCTTACTCCAGGCGGTATGTCTGTCATTGATCCTAGAGTAGCCAAGGTGTTAACAAACTTGTCCAGTAATCTCAGAACATGGGTGAACACTACACTCTCGAAACAAGGAATCATTAAATCGAGTTTCTCGGTGATACTGGATCAACTTTTCTTTTTTAACCTTCCACTCTCCTTTTGCTTGGGTGATAACCAAAACTGAGTCTCCTATAACCTCTAATTTTTCTTGCTCCTAGTTCCAAGGCGACTTCTAATCTGGGTAAGCAAGCTTTATACTCAGCCTGATTGTTAGTGACCTAAAAACTCAACTTAAAAGCCAAAGGGATATGGGAATCATCAAGAGTAAACAAGGTATCTCTATCCCTCCCCATATTGGTTTGAAGCTTTGTCGAAGTACAAGGTCCTTAGATCCTTTTTGATTCTTAACACTTGTTCATCGGGAAACTCAAACCTGGGTTCTTTTTCTCGTTCAATAGGGTGGTTGGCTAAAAATTATGCAACGGCTCTCCCTTTCACGGATTTTCTTACGACGTAGTGCAAGTCGAACTCAACAAGTATGAGCAACCAACGGGCCAACTTCCCTGTCAGTGCTAGCTTCTCGAAGAGGGTTTATCCTTGAGATCAGAGCAACTCGGTATGCTAGCATGTAATGGCATAAATTCTTGGATGCCAAAACTAATGCTCAACAAGTCTTTTTGAAAGGCCTATACCGACGTTCGCATTTTGTCATCTTTTTGCTTTGGTAGTAGATAGCTCTTGGCTTTATCTTCTTGAGTGAGCATGCATCCTACTACTGAATCATTTGTGGACAAATACAGTATCAAAGGATTACCGAGTTCTAGTGGTGACAGGACTGGTGGGTCTTGCAAATACGTTGTATAGCATCAAAAGCGTCCTGGCATTGTTGATCCCATCGAAAATTAGTCCTTTCTCCAAGAGTCGAAACATGGGTTTACAAACCGTGGTCAGTTTAGCTATAAATTGATTGATAAACTAAATTTTTCTTAGAAAGCTCCTTACGTCCTCCTAAGTTTCTGCTTGATAGCTTAGCGTTGGGATAGAAAAGGATTTGGTGTTGTACGATATCAGGATTAATTCCATGCATAAATTTGTAGGACCATGCGAAACCATCTCTAAATTCTTTTAATAAAGGGTTAACTGCTCACGTTCTTCTGAAGATAGCGTAGAACCAATCCTGAACTATATGCGGATCCTTTTCGTTATGAAGATTTATTAAAACAGTTTCTTCCATTACGGGTTTAGCTCACATATTTTCTTTCTTTTCAATTAAGAGTTTTAATTCTTGAGGGAAATCCCTCTCGAATTCATTAAAACGACGTAGTTTTGATAAAAATATCACTAGTTAAATTACCAAAAAAAACATATCACTATTTGCGACGAATTTTATTTGTTGACCTAAATCTAATTTCATCCTGCCAAATTTAAGGGTTTTGCGGCATTTTTTACAAGTCATTTGCGATCACATGCAAGGTCGTCACACAATAGTGTATCTTTTCTCGACGAATTAACTTGTTGCGAAAAGCCATCTTTACATTTATCGATGAATTATCAAAAGTTGTTGGGGAAAGAGCATTTTTGGCAATGAAATATGTTAGCTCCAAAACACCAAAAATCCATGTTTTAGTCACATTTTCATATTTCTTCTGGTATTCAAAACTCATTCCTTTGAAAATCACGTATATATGCGTCCATCAACTTTGCAATAAACCTTAAAAACACATATCATGGTTTTTATCCACCAAATAAGGCTTAAATACAAAACTCATCATCTCATAGAATTTTAAGACGATAAAAATGCATCTAATCATATATAATACCCTTTTAAAGCAAGATAGTGTAGAATCATACCATATTGAGTTAAAAACTCGATACTTTATGTGACGTTCTGTCCTCCGGGCACGTTAGGACATACATAAGTATAGATAAGAGAAATATTCTAGCAATTCGTTCATATTTAGATATCATAAACTTTACATCATTAAGAGTTTTGAACTGATCAAAAAATACATAACGTTTACAGTTTCATAAAAGATTCAACCAATAATTACAATGAGTCCGTGGAAAACTAAACAAAAAGAGCAAAAAGATGAACTTCAAATCCTTTAGCTAGCGTTGTTGGGGTCGACTATGGCATGAATGCCATGAGCCAAAGTCCAGAAGCAAACTCCCTAAACCTTCTAACTAAACTCACAACAAAATATTCTACAATGCATATCATGTAACACCCAGTACAATTTATAGTCAAGGAGACAAACAAATTTGGCATTTATGACAAGGTAAGTATGTATAAGAACATTTACGTAAGTGCGTGATGCAAATGAATGCGATGCAACCAATTTTATTTTCTAACCCAATTTAAACTTAAGTTATTCTAGGTTCTTTCAAACCGAGGTGAACCATCCT
This sequence comes from Heliamphora ciliata, assembly GCA_032360265.1. Taxonomy (NCBI): domain Eukaryota; kingdom Viridiplantae; phylum Streptophyta; class Magnoliopsida; order Ericales; family Sarraceniaceae; genus Heliamphora; species Heliamphora ciliata. Next base: position 9,497 of record JAUMHN010302880.1, read on the forward strand.
AAATCCCATGATCCCAATCACGCTGACCATGTCTACCGACCGACATAGAGCATTTCTTAAGCCGTGGGATGACTACGTAGCAGACTAAGTGTCTAGCGGGGTTATCACCGATGGCAAGGGCGTGGACAAGTCAACACTCAAGCTCTTGAATCTCAGGTCAAGGTCAAACGTGGGATCGCAAAATCTAACTCCTATTATTATGCACCCGAACTGTCTTCACCAAAAAAATATACATCATAAACAATAAGGTGCATTTAGCACTTGGGGTAAAATCATCCAAAAACAAATCTCTCGGGAGTCTCACTACTCGAGCGGTGGAGGGTCCGCTCGAGTGGACAGCCGTTGTGTGGAAAAGTTCTGTTTTGTCTCGCGAGGCTTTTGGATGAAAAATATTTTGGGTAACCTTTTTGGTTTAAAATGGCATGTTTTGAGAATTTTTTTTATAAATAAAGTTCCATTTTTGTTTTGGTTTCCTTTGAGTTTTTATTGTTTGGAAATCGAGGCGTTACAGTTTGGGTCGCGTAGATTGGTTTTGAGACTTATTCTGATGTTGTTTTGATTATCGTCAATTTATTTTAGTTATCATGTCGCATATTTCTTTATCATTCCCGTCATCATTTCCATTATGTTTCTAACATTGCATTTTCAATATTGTTCACGTTATCGTTTCTATTTCTCTTATTGCATTTTCATTTATGTTCCCATTATCGTTTATGTTTATTTATTCGTTTATTTTGTTTTCGTTTTAGGCAATGTCATGGATCTGGGGTTTTGGCAACTCTTTCGATGTGCTTCAATGATACACGGCTCTGCCTCTTCACTGTCAGGAGATCATGGATGGAGCGGGCTTCGGGGGCTTTGTTAGGGCACTGAAGGGGACCAACAATGACAAAGTTACCCTTACTGCTTTGATTAGAGGTGGTGGGACACCACCAACACTTTCCACCTGCCATCATTTGAGGTGACTCTAACTCCACTTGATTTCTCTCTCATCACCGGGATCAGAGTGGGAGGCAACCCGATTCCCTATGACCCTGATATTTGCTTGAGCCTTGTAGCTCTCACCTACTTCCTCGGTCACATGCCCCCGTCCATCGACAAGGGGAGCATTCGGTACACGTGGCTGAAGAAGATTTTCCTCTCTTTTGTCTACACAGAGGTCCACCACTTTAAGTGGGTGGCGTGTGCATTCCTACTCTACATGTAAGTGAGTTTATTAAATGGTTTAGGGAATTTGCTTCTGAGCTTTAGCTCATAGCATTCATGCCACAGGTGAATGTGATGAGTTCTTTGAGAAAGTCACCCCCGAAGAAGAAGACGGAATTGAAGAATAGCGTGGGTGGCAGGAGCCAGCGGACCCTGATAATGTTAGCTAAAGAATTAGGTTTTTACCTTTTGTTCTTTTTGTTTAGTTTTCACGGGCGTATTGTAATTTTTGTTAAATTTTCTGGTGAAACTGTAATCGTTATGTACTTTTAATCAATTTAAAACTCTTAATGATGAAATATTTATGATATTTAAATATGAATGAATGGCTAGAATATTCTCCTTACCTATACTTATGTATGTCCCGACGTGCCCGGAGGACGGGACGTCACAAATATCGAGTTACGTAGTCCATTTTGGTTCTTCATCAAACTCCTGACGCTCATATCGTTGTCAGAAATTCTCCATTGAAAGTGGGGATGGCTGGATTCGGATACTATCATTTTGGTGAGAAAGCTAATGTGACTAATGATGTGTACAGATACTCTTTCTTTATTTATATACTAAGGTTGTCCTAAACTCGAGGCGTGTCTCTTGTTTTCTACTTTTCAACTGTTGGTACAAATCTTTTCTTTCCGATTCGTTGGATGTGTGGATCCGCTTTGAACTAGTTTGGGAAAGTCTAAACATTGTCACATAGTGATGTCATGAGTCCCTTAGTGCGAAACTGTTGTTCCTAACTGCAGATTGTTGATGGCATAGTTCTACTTGTCGGGTCGTTTGAAAAGGTGTAATTAGTCGAACAAACCCTTTACTTAACCATTCCTATAGTCGAGGGTCTCGGTCTTCAAAACTTCATTGGATGCGAACGTTGACGATGCTTTGAGTTGTAATCTTGAGGGAAGGTTACCTCACGATTCGAAGAGGCGTTAAGAGGGTTCCGTGCATTATTTTAATCTTCTGTGAAAGCATTGAAACCTAATAATGTACTATCCTAACGTTCGTCGTAGTCACTTACAGATCTATGGGGCAGGATTTTGAGGATTACCGGGCAAAAACATACGTGGAGTTCTATAAGGATGGTTAGCTCAATTTTATCGGTTTCAAAGAAGGTGACCATAAGGCTGTGACTAGATAAGCATTTAGCTGAGAATTTTGAATGGTACAAAACATAACTGGGACTAGAGTAACTTAGGGCGAAAACCAGATGGTTCAGGGATAGGTTGAATTTAGGCAAAGTGTCATAGTTAAAGCAATCATTATTGGCTCTGGTCGAGGGGTCGATTGAAGTTTAGATGCACTAGAGATAAGAAAAATCAGCAATTAATGAATATTACAAAGAGGATGTTTTCGGGACCAATTTGTGTAGTATTAGACTTTGACAAAAGGTATGCTTAAGTAACGGGTAACCAAAATGGATATTTGCCCTAAAATTACGTCGGCCTAACGTATTTGAATTCAAGCATCCAACTCAACTCCCCAGGTTGGGATTTCAAGAGTTCACAAAATTGCTTCAGTCGAACATAGTATTGAAGTCAGGAATGAATGGTGGTGAAGGATTGCCTATGAATATTACTGGGTAGCGTTGTTGAGGACTGGTGCTATTAGAAGGAAACATAAGTAAGGAATTTTAACCGGTATAGGAGTTGATATAAGGGTTTGGGAAAAGAAACTCGTAAGGGTGAAGTTGCGGAATTTTAACGGTGTTTTCCTCATAACTTAAGCTACTCCTAGTGACTTATGACCTAGGGTTTAGTTAACTTGTCAGTGGTTTGATCGTCTATTAACTATCTAAGAGAGTGTCGAGATTAGGGGGTTGTTTCCATTTTTAATTATCTTCATATTTTTGGGATATTGTAGATTTAGTTTGAGATTATGAGATAACTTATGATTTTGAGATAGTTTATAAAGAATTTAACAACGAATACTTACATTTTATTCAATATGTAACTGGTACAAGGATCTCAAAAAGTTTGCATAGCATACACACAACAAAAGAAAAATACAACGCCTAGCGTACTAAAGGCTAAACAAACAAATGCGGATAGAAGTGATGGACAACTGCCTCGCATTCCCAAGTCACTTCATAAATGTCGTAGCAACGCCACTAGACCTCCACGTACCAAATGTTCCCTGGCCTTCTACGAGCTTTATCGGTGATGGCCACCGGTACCTCTTCATAAGTCTTCGGATCATCGAAGTTGATATTTGAGCTGCGTGGGTCAACGATCCCTCGTTTATCTCTCGGCATTGTCGTCTGTAGCCATTGGGTCTTCACCAAATCTCCGAGTCGCTCCTTAAACCCCGGCGGTACTTTCACTCGGTATGCTATTTTGTCGTGTTTTTCCTAGAACCTTTATTGGACCTACAAATCGAGGGAAAAACTCTGGCTTCCTCCACCTCTTTGTCCTTTCTGGGAATACTCGGGTATAAACCCACTCGCCAACATGGTAATCCTTAGAATAGTCTTGGTGGCTCCAGTAAATTGTTGCATCTGTCTCTTTGTCGTCCTCTGACTCGGGCGGTGGTGCCTATAGTGGATTATAAAAGAAAGCGATAGCTAGCTCCTCGTTCTCGTCGTCGTCCTCAAGTCCCTCCTCATCGTCTGCTCCAAACTCTTCCTCATCCCCTACTACATCGGGTTCTTCGTTTGCTCCTACTTCCTCGACCTCTTCCTCTCCCTAAGCTGGCCACTCATATGGAAACATCCATGCTAACAAAAATACGTCTACTGGGTCTTTCTCTTCAGCGGATTCTTCCTCCGAGTCTGAGTCCTCTGGTTCCAATGCTGCCCACTGTTCCCCAGCCGGTTTTGCGTCGAATGCCATCGTAAAGAAAGAAGGATAAAGAAAATCCTAAGGTAAAAATTTTAAGTTGTTAAAATTATACGTGACAACTTAATAGTACAGACACTCTATGGAGTTTTCTATGCTACAGAACTCGCGATCTCCCATTTTCCAAGTCCTGAAAGTTCACTAAACCTAGGCTCTAATACCAATTGTGACACCCCGTTTCCCGGGCATATCGGGACATATATAACTATAAATAAGGGACATATTCTAGCCGAATATTGATAAATGCATAAGATAACTACTACACCATTAACAGTTCGGAGATTGTTCAAAACACTTAATAATTACAGTAATCCAGGAAGCTTAATAAAAGTTACATTATGTCCGTGGAAAACTGAACAAAAAGATCAAAAAGTAAACATTCTACGTCTTCAAACTGCGTCGTTTGGGTTGACCAGCTCCTGCCACCCTCCCCCTTCTTCAAAGTCTCCTTCCTCAACGAACACGTCTCCCTCAAAGGGTCCTTCTTATTGACCTGTGGCACGAATGCCATGAGCTGGAGCCCAGAAGCAAATTTTCTAAATCGTCTAACAAACTCACAACGAGATATTCTATAATACATATCGTATAATACCAAATGCAAAGTTAAGGGAACAGAGATATAGACAAGTTATCATTTTCAACATGATGAGCACATATAAGAACAGAAGTGTAAGTGTGTGCTGAAAATGAATGCAATGCAAATGCCCAACCCCAAGTACTTCCAGAGCAGTATCATGAATTTCACGCTGGGAATTACAGAGTAGACTTAATGGGATTTGACCGCTAAACATCTTCTTGCCTCGTTGCGAAAGGTAAATGCTCGCTTTGGCTTCATGCTTCAACCATTTTACTCAATGGCAACGGCATGGTAAAGCCAGTTTCATCCTTATTACAACCCGTCCATCCTCATTCCAAGTTCTCTAGCCAGATTACTTGTGCACAAAACCCACCTTAAGTACAAGAATGATCCTTTGGCGTCAATCCAAAGTCTAAATTACTGAAATAAAAAGGCTAGTGACGAACCCATGGTGCCTTAACCTATTTTTCATAATAAATCCATTTTTCATTATAGCAACTTCCCAAATCAGTGGCAACCATAGACGCCCTAGATTCAAAACCACAGGAATAATGATTTTCATATAACCCAACCCAATCGAAAGATACGAAGGGCACTCTGATAACCCAAGATGAAATGGTGAAATGTCCATGACGTGTAATATGCCTCTCGTGTACAATTAATCATTGCATGGTATATAAACATGACATGGCACATGGTACAACTTGCTAAAGCATTTGGTACAAGCATGTGAAGCATATCCACAATTTAAGCAACATAGACTCGAACCATTGGCATGAATTCATAAGTAACACACCATTCAAACACTCAGCCAATTTTAGGTACAAGTTTAATTGCTTATTTTTAAGTTGCGACAGTGTTTCGAAGAACTTAGGAATTGATTTAATTTTTGAAATGTTACAACCAATTAGATAAAAATATTTTCTATAACTTTCATATTTATCACCAAGGTCAGTTCCTAAAGTAAAAAGGTCATTTATTTTATTTTAGTAAAAATCCTTCAGCATTTTACATAGAAAATCTTAGAAATTGAGCCTCTGTTGACCACGATTTTGGGGTATCATTTAAAGGGATATGGATCCAATTTTTTGTGAGCTTCTAGTTCGGGGTGTCCCTTACAAGTTTTGTGTTTTGTGCTATGTTATGTTATTTCGAAAATGTTTGAGAATTTGGCCAATTTATAAAAAGGGTTCAGTCAACCTAAAAAGGGTCTGCAGAGTGTGTTTTTCACAGAGAATGCTCAAACCCTTTGGGGTATCATTCGATGGTATTTTGGGCTTATATTTTCTCAGTATGTATTTTAATATGTTAGCTACATGTTTCATGTTTACCACCTTTGGATTTGGCTTCTAAAAAGTTAGGGTTTGGTTCTCACAAAAATGTATGACAGAGAGGTTGTCACTCACTGAACCTTAATACTGACTTTGGGAAGACTTTTGAGCTATCAAGACTTCATAATTTTGGCTCATTTTTGGTGGAAAGAAATCTATATATGTCCTTTACAAGTTCTATGTTTTGACCTAAGCTCGGTTCTCACTCTAACATAAGGGTTTTAGGTCTGCAACTCAGAGTGGTCAAGATCTGACACTCTTTGGAAAAAATGAGATATCTGGAGTTCTACCCAACGAAATCATTTCAAACCAATTTTGTATGAAAGAGAACTCAAAACTCTAGATCTGAACATAAACATCACTTTAAGATCATTTTTCTACAATTAGTTATGATATTTTAAAGTTGGTGGCAGAAAGTAAGTAAGTCCAGAAAATCAAGTTACTTAGGGTTTTAGTTGTTTAGCTTATGTTGTGTACATTTTTGACATATTTTCTTTGCATGCATGTTATAAACTCACATAAACCAAAACTCCAGATTACACACAAGCCATAAAACTTAAAAACATACACATGCAAGTTCATACAAAACACAATCTTGCCCTAGCAGTCCACTATTTGCATCTATAACGCATTTTTGAGTTATTTTTCATTTATTTTTCTTAGGGTTTGTTATAGAGATGGATTGAGGGGTATCTTGAGCGAGAATATTAGAAGGTTTAACGGAATTTCTTACCTCTTATGATGCTAAAAAGATTGAAAAAGAAGTGGACTTAGCTTCAATTCTTCTCCTTTGATCCTTTCCTCCTCCTTCTTTCTTCCTTCTCTCTGCTTCTTTCCTTCTTCCCTTGAGAATACTTAGAAAACTTTTTAGTCTCTCTCACTCTCACTCTCAGCCAAAATATGGAGGAGAATGGGTGGGGCTAAGGCCTTGTTTCTATAGGAAAAATTTGTAATGGAGTTTAATTATTGCTTTAATTTAAAATTTGAATTTTCTTGGACCCTCATTGGTTGCATGGGAGGTGGGAGGGGCTTGAGGCTTACAAAATCAGTTTTGGGAAAGATATACATTCAGCTCTGCAGTGTTTGGGAGACTAAAAAGCTGATTGTTAATTAATTTAGATTTTTAATTTGTATTTTGGTGCATTTTTATATATATAAATGCATAAAATATTAATTTTATGTACCTAAACTTACTAAAATCTATTATATTAATGTATTTATAATTAATTTAGTCTTTTCATAATTTATCATAATTTTAATAGTAATTAAATAAATAAGTGTAGACTTTTAAGTTGAATTAAGTTAGTTTGACTAGAATTGACTTTTTAACTTATTTATTATGTAAAGATTTTAAATAATTATTTGTTTATTTTTGTTGAGCTATATTATTATATTAGTATGTATATTACTTGTATAAAAAGTATTGGGTCAAAATAATACTTAATTTATACATCTTTTTCTCATTTTTAAGCTTAAAAAGGCAAAAGGTAGCTTTTTGGGCACAAATTCCTAGGTGGCCGGCCATGCAAGGGTAATTTGGTTATTTTTGTTGTTATTTTATATTTTATTAATTAATTGTATATAAATATCTAATTTTGGGAGTCCATGTGTTAAATTTTAAATTTTTATGACTTTTTGCTATATTATGGGTAAAATGGTCATGGTCATTTTACCCTAATTATGAAAATTTTTATTTTTAATTTAATATTTTATATTATTTACTTAATTTAAGCTGTTTCGAGACTTTTCTAAGTATTAGGGTTTTACCTCTGAGTATTTGGCCTTTTTAGGGTTTCTAGTTCAAATTAGGGTTTCGGGTTGAGTTAGGGTTTTCCATTGTTCATATAGCAACCTAAGTTCTCAGTTTCTATCCGTCGCTACTACCAGGGTTGGGGTTAGATCGCTCTACGAGTAGTTACAATTCGGGCTGTTACAACTAAGGTTCAGGCCGGGTTGTTACAAAAACTCTTAATGATGTAATATTTATGATATCTAAATATGAATGAATAGCTATAATATTTTTCTTATCTATACTTATGTATGTCCCAACATGCTCGGAGGATGGGGCGTCACAGCTAGTATCAGAGCCTAAGTTTAGTGAACCTTCAGGCCTTGGGTTATGGAAGACCATGCGTTATGTCACGTAGAAGCTCTATAAGATGCATTGTATTAATTATTATTATCATCTATACATTATCAGAACTAAAATCTGCTGCGTCTAAGTCTTATAGCGAGCTTTGTTAGGACGTTATCGGGATCAGAAGCAGCAGAGAATCTACATGGGACGGACGAGTAAGAGTATCGAGATCGAAAATGGGAGATTCATGCATCTAACTATCTTATTTTAAGGGGGGTAGACGAGAGTACGCACTAGGAAAGGTCTCAGATATTGTATCGACAGCCACCATCAGAACCTCGCAAGTTCATCCTTACAAGTTCCATTCTCGTTTACCCCAAGCCTTTGTATCAACTTTTATACCCAATTGAAATTCTTTGCTTATCCTTCCTTCTAGTAACATTTGTCCTCAACAATGCTGTTCTGTATCGTTCGTAGGTAACCCTTTTGCACCCATGTCTTGTTATTAACCCTATTACAAATTTCATCCTAGAAAATACCCTTATCATTGATTTTTCATTATTAAGCCATGCCTAGATGATGACTAGTATTCGCCTTTGATTGTCCTTCAATTCAAGTCATCATTCTTGAACTAACTCTTTATTCGTTGAACTCAATATCATTCCTTTAGCCCCGAACATTCGACATTAAACCTCTACCATCATCCATCTTCCCCTGACATCAATACTACACCCGGTTGAAGTAATTTTGTGAATTCTTAAAATTCCAACCTAGGGAGTCGACTTGGATGCTTGAATTGAAGTACATTATGCCAACATAACTTCAAGATAAATATCTAGTTTGGCTACCCATTGCTTAACATCTCTTTTGTCAAAGTATGATGTTGCACAGATTGGTCCCGAGAATATCCTCTTTTGTAAAATTCATTAATTGTTAATCTTTTATCCCAAATGCATCTAAGTTTCAACCGACCTCTTAATTTGAGCCAGTGGTGATTGCTTTAACTA
>JAUMHN010302990.1:0-18527 GCA_032360265.1 Heliamphora ciliata
GAGCATGGGGGTTGAACTGTGGGATTGATTAGTCCTGCCTTTGGGCGTTTGGATTAACAAACTTGGGAGCCAAGTTAAAAACACGTTTAGCTAACGTTATTTCTATCAGGGAGTTGAGTAGGTTATCCAGATTGACGTGTCATTCTTATCGGTTCTCCTCGGTATGCGGGGTTTATTTATAGCATGAACTGTTGTGATTTTGTGTTAGCATGTTTATGTTGTTCAGGTTTATATGTTGCATCTTATGTTCTTTTATAGACCAGATGTTTGTGCGGAGAGGGTGAGGCTGTGTTCGAGGCCGTGACCATGGGTTTGGAGTTGGTGGTGGACTTCATAAGTGGTGTGTTGCGTTGAGACAACAGTTGGTGAGGATGTGAGGTTGGGGTGAGTTAGTAGATTCCGTGTTGTTGAGATAGTTGGCCATTGTTTAGGATGCCTATCCTTATTTAACTATATCCTAGGAACGATTTGGCTAACCATCTCGTATGCCTGTGTCGATTGCGATAGGCGGTTTGTTGTTTTGACCTTGAGATGAATTTCGGGGACGAAATTCCTTTAAGGGGGTAGAGTTGTGAAACCCTGACCCGTTTTCTTTTTCGGCCTTTTTCGACGCTCGTTTGGTGTTTTCATCGTTGCATGTTTTTATGAGTTTAGATGCATGATCGGGGTTAGATATGCATGCGGGGTAGATTCCCGGGGCTGGGGGTGTTGTAGCGTGAATTTTGAAAAATTTTAAAAAAAGATATTTTGGAGGCCTATAAATATCTAGAGTTAGATATTTTCAAAAAGATATTTTCTAAAACATAACTTCTAAGTTTTCTCTTTTTTTTCTCTACCTTCTCTTTAAGTTCTCGGTGGCCCGGGGATCGATTTTCGATGATCAGACTGCGGATTCTTGGTATCAGCTTCAAGGGCTACGCAACCATTCGTTCAAATTTTGATTCTGACGAACCACGATTTTGCACGTGGTTTGAGGCGTTGAGTTTTTAACTCACCTAGGTAGAATCCTAGACTCTCATGTCTTATAAGGGTGCTACGTGTAATCGTGTGTGTTTTTAACAGTTAGATTGTTGTAGATCTGACTTTGTTTCAAGAAAATTGGATTTTGGTTTCAAAAAGGGGTTTGTGTTGATTTCGGTGGATGGAATCGGGTTTTGAGGTTTTTTGTTTGGTGATTCTAGATGTTTTGGGTTTGTGTATGTCCGTGGGTGTTATATATATGCGAATCGGTAAGTTTAAGAGTGTTTTGAAGCATCATAGTGGGTGTTGGAGAGTTTGGAGGCTTAGAACACCAAAAATAGGAAAATATGGGTTCTTCTCGAGTGGTAGCTCGCTCGAGCGCCCGATGTCTGCTCGAGCGAACAAGCTACGCAGAGCTGTTTTGTTTTGATGTTATCTCTCTCGCCCGGACTCGGAATTAGGTCATTCTTGTACTCAAATTGAAGCCCCGAAAGTCCTCTTTCCAATGACACCTATCTGACCTTAAAATTATTTTTGTAAAAAATGTTAAGGTCAAAAGAGTGGAGGTGTGTCAAGATTTTCAAACCACTTTTTCTCCCATTTTTTGCCGAATGTTTGGGAAAATGTTGTTTTTCATCCTTGTTGGCCCATTTGCCCTATTTCCATGTTCCGTGGAGCGTTGTGGTGTTCTTGTAGGTGTTGTGGGTTTGTGTTGGCCGTGTTGGGCATGTGTGGGTTCGTGTTTGTCGTATTAGACGTGTGTGAGTCCGTTTTGGTCGTGTTAGAGCCTTGGGAGTTTGTTGGTGTTTTGTGGTTTGGTGGTTAGTTCTTTGGTTTTTAATTGGCGTCCTATGGTATTCAATTGATTAATTTATGGAAATTATTCGATTTAAATACCTGTGGATTCTTTTGGGGTTCGGTTAGTTGTGTGATTGTTTCGGGAGTCGTGTGGTGGCCTCTCGGTCGATTGGGTTATGGGGCTCGATCGACTGCTCTCCTCTAGTGATTTTAGTTGATTGGATTACGGGGGTCCTGTCAATTGAAGTCATGGAGAGGGTGTTGGTCATTTCATGCGGGGTGTTGGTGCACGGTTGTGTGCGTGGTGGTTCGTGCATCGTTGTGTGCGGGGGTTTGGTTTTGTTTCTCGGTTTGAGTTTTCTCCTTGCATTGATCGCTCGAGCGGTAGTTGAGTGCTCGAGCGGGGTGGTGCCAGAGTGTTGGGTCGGTGGTTGAGCGCTCGAGCGGGGTGATGGCAGAAGAGTATGTCAGTAGGGGACTGCTCGAGCGGTAGTTGAGCACTCGAGCACTTGGGCTGTGTTGGCCTTCGGGTTAGGTTTTGATTTTGGATTTGGTTTTCTGTATCGTTAGTTGTCCCAGTGTGTGGACGGGTCCTGATTTGTGGATGGGTCGTTCGGGTATCGAATGACGGTGTGTGTGGCATGTGATGTCATGTCAGGTTATATGGCGGGTGGCGTCATGATGTGAAGTTATATGCGGCTTTGTGTTTTTATAACTGGCTTGTACATTTATAACTCTGTTTATTATGTACGGAATATGTAAGTGGATTACATAAGGTGATTTTGTTATGTGTAACGTGGTTTATGCTTTAAAATCTAGAGTTTTATATGCATGTGACGTGGTTTTTGAAACGTCGTGTTGATACATGGTTATATGCTTTAAATCCTGGTTTAGGTTTGCATATGTGTATGAAATGGATTAGATAAATCTATGATCCAGTAGATATCAATCCTAGTTGATGATGCACATGTGCGTGTGTGTGGGTGTATGAGGTAAGCTGCGAAAGCCGGTGTGTGAGGTAGGCTGCGAAAGCCGGTGTGTGTGTGTGCGATATCTGACGGATTGAAACGAGATCCTGGCGAGGCACTGGTGTGTGTGTGTGTGTACGATATTTGACGGATTGAAATGAGATCCTGATGAGGCATGAGTGTGGGTGTGTGTGCGATATCTACAGGTTGAAACGAGGTCCTGAAGAGGCACGTGTACATGTATTGCTTGTATTTCATATTGGGACGGATGAACCAATTTTCTTAAAATTGTATTATCGGCATACGGGAGTCAGAATACTATATTAACAGCCTGCGGGAGTCGTAATACTCGAATTGTTTTCAAGGCTCTAATGAGTCAACAAATGGTTTTTATCCTCGCTTTCCCATTGCATGTGAAAACTTATTTTTTTTGGCTCTGGTGAGTCGTGATCTAAAACTATTTTCAAATTTTTTTATTGGCTTGAAAGAGAGTCAAAAATTGCACTTCATTTATCAAACCTGTTTAGCTTATACTGCATGTGTTGTTTAGAATCTGCTGAGCTTTGGTTTACGGTGTGGGATTTTGCTTTTCTTTAGGTACCGGTCACGCTGGTTGATCAGGAGGTGCTGGAGAGGTGGAAGTGCTTTAGCCTTCCTTTTGTTCTTTCTGTTACATGTATATGTTGTAACATGTTTTCCGGTGTTGGAACCGTGTAGTATAAGCTTTTGGCGTTGGAGCCTTATGTTTTGTAAGCCGTTGGGCGTTTATATACACAATGCATGTATGGTTTATTTCAGAGTGCTTTCTCGGTTGGGTTGTACGTATGGTAGTTGTGGGTGTTTCACGTGACCTAGAGTTTGGGGCGTGACAACTTCTGTCTGGAAAGAATGTCACTCTATTGAAAACTAGCTCATTACCATATTCAAACGTACATCAAAGACTACTTCCTGATCAACTAACGACTATTAACTCGAAATCACATCACCACTTTGTGTTGAACTACTCTAGTTTTACTACCATCAAGACTAATATCGCCACTTGAACCTAATGCGTTATTAGGGCTAAACATACCACATAGACTAAACGCTCTCCAGGTATATACTTACCCATATGAATCCAATCACAATCTCGTCACATATTTCCTTCCTGTACGTACCATCCACCCTACAATCCTTTAACTGAACAGTATTAATTTCTGATTCCAAAATCTCTTACCATCATCACTCAATCCCTTACACTCATTCTCTGCCACACAATCGAACCAAGAACCATTTTCGCACTTTAATTATTTTATCTTACCCGCATTCTACCAAGACACTCAATTCACTCAAGGCCAAATATAAAAACTATACCCATGGATTCGTATAGTCCTACTTACGCTTCCACTCTTCTCATCCAAACATTTATTCCTCCTACGCACTCACATTAAGTTGCTACGCAACTTCACCTGAAACAATAGAATTATATCACCCTTCAACTTCTAATACATAGAGTTCACACGCTCCCATAAGAAAATTTCTTCCCTATACCAGCAACATCTATTCACCAATCTAAACAAACCTGCTCTAATAGGTCACATCACAAAAGGTTTTTGAAAGCAACTTCCTTTGCGACTCACATTGATACAATAATGAAAACCGAATACCACTCCATAAGAGTTACACAGTCTAGACACTAAACGAATACAAACTGATACTTTAAGAACTTACCATGTGAATAACTTGGTCTGTCTAAAATGCACACTCCACCTTTCAAACAATCTTCAACGTCAATGGGACTCACTATTTCCATGAACTCCTTGGCATCCAAATGTTTATTGTTGTGATCAGGATTCTTCGTTCTTTGATAGTGATGGCAAAAACTCAGACTCTAACACCTTGGTGGGAAGGGCTGGTGTGAACATCAATGTATATAAACATATTTTTTTTGCTAGTGTACTAAAGTTATCATGAATTCGAGGCTATTTCTCATTTTTCACTTCCTTACTATCAGTATGAATCTTTTGCCTCCCAATTTATCGAAATAGGTGGGTCAACTATGAACTAGTCTTAGGGATGTTTAAATTATGCCAAATGGTGGTGTCGTGAGGCCTTTGGTGTGAAGCTATCGTTTCTACTTTAGATTGTTGATGGCATAGTTCTATTTGTCGGGACCTTTGAAAAGCTATAGTTAATTGTTGCTAACGATCGCTGTTATTCATAGATTTATGGGAAAAAGTTTTTAAGGTCGATAATCGAAAGCACACGTGGGGTTAGAACATCTTAGGGCAAAACCCAGATGGTTCAAGGATAGGTTAGATGAGGTTAAATGGTTACGGTTAAGGCAATTACCGTTGACACAAATTGAGTGGTCATTTGGGGTTCAATTGCAGGTGAAACAAGAGGAGGACAGTGAACAATACTTTAAACAAGTGTTCCCAAAACTAATCTAGTACAATTAAGTTATGATAAAAGGGATGTTTAAGCAAAAGGGGCAACCAAACTAGATATTTGCCCTAAAGTTACGTCGGCCTAACGTACTTGAATTCAAGCATCCAAGTCTACTTCCTTGGTAGAGATTTCAAGAGTGTACGAAAGATTCACAAAATCACTGCAACAGATTGTGATTTCAGGATCAAGAGAAATGAGCGATGGCAGAAAATTTTATCAATGTTGAATGTTTGGAATGGGTACTTAACAAAGAATTGATATCAAGTTCTACAAGAGAAGAGTTAGTTCAAGGATGATGACTCGAATCGGAGGAGAATCAAATGCAAATACTAGTCATTATCGAGGCATGAAAACTCAAAGACAAGGGTACTTTTTAGGATTGAATTTTGAATAGGGTTATCAACAAGACTTGGGTGCATAAGAGTTACCGACGAACGACACTTGCCGGTTCCATTGAGGACTAATGATATAAGAAGGAAGGACATACAAAATAACATCAAAAAGTTGACACCAGGGCTTGGGGTAAATGAGAAAAGGACTTCTAAGGATGAAGTCGCGGGGTTCTAATGGTGTCTCTCGATATGATATCTAAAACTTCTTCTAGTGCGTACTCCTGTCTACCCCCTTAAAATAATATAACTCGTTGTATGAATCTCCGATCTTCGATCCTAATGCCCTTGCTCACCTTTTGTAGGTAGATTCCTTGCTGTCCCCGAACTTGGTATCGTCCTGACACGACTCGCTATAGGATTTAGACACATTAAATTTTAGTTTTTATAATGTATAAATGATAATAATAATTAATACGACACATCATATAGAGCTCCAACGCGACAGAATGCATGGTTTCACATAACCCAATGCCTGAAGGTTCACTAAACCTAAGCTCTGATACTAACTGTGATGCCCCGTCTTCCGGGCACATCGGTGTTAGGGTTGGTAAACTGAAAACTATATTTTTAATGCTTAATTTTATTTTAATAAAATTAATTTTTCTATTTTATGAGAATCATTATGAGCAATGTATGTATATCATTTCTTTGATATGCATGGATGCCCGATATTCTGTATAGTATTTAATCTGGTGTGTAGAGTACGGCTTACACACAGAAGATCAGATTTTAGGTTCTTATAGAATATAAATTTTATGTTCACAGTTTAGATGGCAATGGATATACCATCAACATCACTGTAACACAGAATTTTAGTAAGCCTATCTTAGTTACAGGAAACAGATAATAGTGTCGTCTATTGTTCCGATTCGCTGTGTTAGTACACTTTGTGTGTATTGAACGGGACATTTGGGGTAATTAATTAATTTTTTCTTGACTAGATAAATTAATTCACACCCTAAGATTATTATGAATAGTGTTTATCCTCTTAATTCTAAAATAATTATTGATTTGCATATATTTAATATTCGTTGTTTTGATTCATTAGAGGGTGCGATCTTATATGGATCTATATTTTCAGTGAGTTAGATATCGATATTATTTATATAAAAAATATTAATTATTGACAGAATCTATGTCACGATATATCGGGATTGACGATACCCCCTTAAGGATGCTTATAAGTTTTGACTGGGCCAAACTTTGCAGGTTGATTTGATTATCCAGCGGTCAAATAAGTTAAGCCGAATGGCTTAAGTAATATGAAGATGCCGATTAAATTAAATTGTTAGTAATTAAATTTAATTGGCGGGTATCGGGAATATTAACGTGGAGAGAAATTGTAAGCATTTAATAACAGGAGTTCAATGCAAGAGGTCTTGAGATTATGGGTCAGAGTGCAATTATAGTTCTTTAGTGGTGTAAACTGTAATTCAGAAACCTCTGCATGTCTTTCCATAATTGCAGAAATCTCTAGTAGGTGTTTGTGTTCCACTGGAAGTCTAACTCATAATTACTCCCTAGGTCCCTACTGTAACCCTATATATATGCGGGTAGGTTGAACCAATTTTGATAATTTTATATCATTATTATTATGATATTATTTTTGTCTTTCAAGACTTAATATATTGGGATTCTACCGGTACGAGTTCTCGAATGATCATAGCCCACACTACGTTCGAGGATCGCGTAAGAGAATATGGTAGATGATCTGACTGGATCTTCAAATCGGAATCAAGTCATAGTTGAAAATTAGATCGACAAAAGGTATTCTTCTAAATTAACTTTGGTTGCACGAATTTTATTTTGATCATTCGACGTCAAAACTTTTATCTAGAGCCCGTTTCAGCGTTTTCCCGTCTAGTTAGTTTTTTACCGAAAATCTTTTGTAAAAATAATAATCTTGGCAGTATTGCCTCCAACAATTGGTATTAGAGCCATTTTTTTTTTGTTTACGGTTATCGGGGTCGGATTGATTTAGAACTGTTGCTAATTTTGTTTTGCAGGCGTTCTAATCTTGATTTTATGATCGTCATTTATTTTCATGTTTGATTGAATACGTGGATGATGATTTAAATTTAATTATTATTTTTTTAACCACGAAGGCTGATCGTGGTAGATTGATTGTGAACCTTCTTGACATATGATCGATGTAATAGCTAGTTTTATGTGTTTAAATATCTGTTTAGATTATTTAAGAACAAATTGAACATGTCCAAGAACACGAAGAACGGAGGCGACACCGACGGTGATTCAAATTTTTACGAGCCACAGATTGCGGTAAGTTTTAATGGTTTTAAATGGTTTTTTTGGTGAGTTTTTCTGCAATATTTATGTATAAAAAATAGAATAAAAAATAAGTCAAAATAGTAAAGAAAAATTACCAAAACTGCCCGATTTCGGCAGTTTTGCCGGCGGCGGTTCAACGGCAATTTTTTTGATTTTTCAAACCATTTTTGGGACTATTTTTTGAAAAGTTTTTTAAACATAAAATAACAGTAAAACATACCTTAAAATACTGTCAAAATCATAAAAAAACTGGGCCAAACAATGCATTAAAAAAAACAGCAGCGACTATTTCTGGCGGCGGCGGCGCTATAGCAGCAGCTTTCAGGTAGATTTTCAACAGTTTTTTTGGCTGTTTTCGAGAAGGATTTTCTACAAAATGGTAGTACTTTTTGAGAGCTTTCTTTTGATATAAAGTACGTCGAAAACAGAGTTCGGATGAAGCCGGAACGGCATCGACAAGTTGGTAGTTAAAGGCGGTGGTGCTGGTGAGCAGCGGTAATCCATTTCAGGCAGTTTTCTGGCGATTTTCTGAGCTATTTTTGAGGGGTTTTTCGGCCGTTTACCGAACAATTTTTCAGTAGATTTTTTGACAAAACAATTTCATATTTCGAGAGCATTTCAACGATATAAATCTCGTCAAAAATGGAGCTCGGATGAGGCGGCAGGAGCCGCCTAAAGATGGCAACAAGGTAGCGCCGGCTGTGGCTGGTGGTGGTCCGGCGACTTTCTCTCTCCCGGGGCTGGTTTGATATATATTATGATATATACGAGACTAATATGATATATATTGATACATTAGATAGTATCAATGAAGCTTGATGTAATCAGGACACTGAATCAAAGGCGAGCAGGGATTAAAACAACTGATTCTCTTAAGGAGACTAAAACACCCCAGTGTTTCACTTGGATCATAAAATCGAGATATATGCATATCGTGTTTATATATATATGAACTTTGTGGATGATTACATATCTGTTTTATTTATCCTATTAATTTAATTAATTCGAATATTCGATTTTAATTAAAATATTTTGTAATAGAAAATAAAATTAAATTTTTTAATGAATTAATTTATTAAATGGAGAAACTTTAAATATTTTATATTTTACAAAATATCACGTTTAAAGATGATTTTTTTTAAATCAGATATCTTGGAAAAAAATGTGGAAATTAATTCCAGATTTTGAATTAATTAAATGGAAAAATATTTAATCGAAATAAATTATTATTTTTTAAAAATGTGAAATGGAAAATAAAATAAATAAATGCCTTTAATCACCACCTTAGCTGAAAAGCTAGAGAAAAAATTGTGAATTTATTAA
This sequence comes from Heliamphora ciliata, assembly GCA_032360265.1. Classification (NCBI taxonomy): domain Eukaryota; kingdom Viridiplantae; phylum Streptophyta; class Magnoliopsida; order Ericales; family Sarraceniaceae; genus Heliamphora; species Heliamphora ciliata. The sequence goes on from JAUMHN010302990.1 coordinate 9,161, forward strand.
ATTTTATTTGTTACGCATATAAACACGGAAAGATGGTTTGATAAATCAGAATCTTTAGAACCGTGTACACGGAAATATATTTGATTCTTTCAGACCGTGTGGCTTCGAAATTAATAAATTTATTTTAATTAAACGGATTTTTATAACCCTAAAAAATATTTTAAAAATCTAAGTGGGAGAGAAAATTTATTCACAGATAAATCCCGCGGTCTCCGTCACCAGTTTGTAGGCGATGCAATTAAATCCTACACGTCGGTAGTAAGGCCTATTTTCTCAACGGATAGATTAATTGCAGTATCACTAGTACAAACTTCCTTTAGAGATAATTCTAAATAATGGTTAGTGTGGATCACTTCTCCAACTTAAGGGTTCATTGTGAAGCGATTAATTTAGAATTAAGTGATTGTTAACACTTAGCTATATATAATAGTATCCTCCCCAGCTGAGTCACTGCTATTATATACTGGACCGAAGCTATGTCAGCTATTCAATTTTACTTGACATGGTCAGTTGCTTAGATAGTAAAATTAAAAAAAATTGGCATGTCGTGTCTTATAAAGGATAGTAGACATCCTCCCAACGAGGCATACTATTCTCAAGTTATCAGGCTGCTGGCAAATTAATTTTAAAATAGTAGAGGGAACCAAATTAAAATGAATTTAAAGTTTTGCTCATCATAATTAACGGTATTTTAATTATGTGATTCTTAGGATTAAAATAGATTTCAACCCACTCGCTTCATTACTAAAAAATATCCAAACTTACGGGACCAAATTTTGTTGACTGAAAATGTAATTTGAATATAGCTTTAACTACAAATGGAATTCCTTCAGTACCAGAAAATGTGTTTGTTTATGAAAAAGGTTCTTCCTCTAGACCGAAAGATATGAAGAAGAAAAAGATTCGAAAATAGGGAGACATGATTTTTAGGGTAGTTAGTGGGCCACGGACTTGTGTAAAAAAGTCGAAAGGCAGATATTTTCACTACAACCAGATTCGGCACTAAAAAAAGCTATGTCCAGTATTTCTCAAAAGACAGAACAAACTGGGTAATTTCTGTTCACTGGTTGTGGAAACATATTTAGCGGTGTTATCTACCGGTACCTGATGTGTAGATACGGGAGCTAGTAATGATGTCTGCAATTCATTGCAGGGGTTCCAGGAAACTCGACAACTTAGTGATGGGGAGATTTACCTGCATATGGGTAATAATACAAAGGTAGCAGCAGTTGCAGTAGGAGATGTCACTCTTAGTTTTGATAGATATCGAGTTTTAATAATAAGAGTTTGTCTTTATGTATCTACCATTAGAAGGAACTTAGTTTCTATTTTTAGATTGGCTAAAGATAGATATTTGGTTTATTTTAATAACTCTGTTGTTATTAAGGATAATAAACAGGTTATCTGTTCTGGTACATTGGCGGATGATCTTTATATTATTACTCTAATCTCTCCTACACTGCAATTGACTGAAACGGATAATACATCTATATTACTATATAAGAGAAAGTTTTCTTCTTTAATGAACCAAACGTTTCTTTGGCACTTACGCTTGGGTCATATTAATTTAAAAATGATAAACAGACTGGTAGCAGATGGGCCTTTGAGTTCATTAAAAGTGGAGGCACTTTCAGTCTGTGAATCTTGCTTAGAGGGTAAGATGACCAAGAGGCCATTTTCAACTAAAGGCTATAGAGCTAAAGAACCGTTGGAGATGGTTCATTATGATGTATGTGGTTCTATAACAATCCGGGTTAGAGGTGGCTTTGAGTATTTCATCAGTTTCATTTATGACTACTCAAGGTATGAATACATTTACCTGATGCACCGTAAGTCTGAATACTTTGAGAAATTCAAAGAATTTAAGGTGGAAGCAGAGAAGCGAATAGGTAAAAATATCAACTCACTATGATCCGACCGTGGTGGGAATACCTCTTGGGAGAGTTTAAGGACTACTTTTCATTAGAGGGGATTACATCCCAGTTGACTACACATGACACTCCACAGCAGAATGGTGTAACAGAAAGAAGGAATATGACTCTTATGGAGATGGTAAGATCCATGATGAGTTATTCAAGTTTATCCGATTCGTTTTGGGGTATCCTAAGGGAAAGAAACTTGGTTTATTTTATAACCCTAAGGATCAAAAGGTCATTATTAGCACCAATACCCGATTCTTGGAAGAGAATTATATTATGGATCACAAACCCAATAGAAAAATTGTTCTGGAAGAACTGAGAGGAAATACCAGTAGAACAGAAGAGGAACCATAAGTCATTGATATTCCATTACCTCGTCGTAGTGGGAGGATTATCGAGACAGGTGCAAATCAAGAACAAAGTGCTGATGCACAGGGTTTATATTCTGCACAGCCTGTTTCTGCTAGTACACAGACACATGTAGTTCCTCGTCGTAGTGTGAGGGTTATTTATCAACCTGATTGATATATATTCTTGGGAGAGTTATTTGGCAAGATCCCGAATGAACTAGGTACTGAGCCCTGTAACTACAATGAAGCACTAAAAGACAAAGATGTAGATCTTTGGCAAAGGGTTATGAATTCAGAGATAGAATCTAAGTATTCAAATTAGGTCTGGAAACTTGTAGAACAACCCGAAGGGATAAATCCCATCGGATGTAAGTGGATCTACAAGAGGAAGAGAGGAGTAGACGAGAAGGTTGAAACCTTCAAAGCTAAACTTGTTGCTAAAGGATTCACTCAAAATGAAGGGATCGATTATGAGAAAAGCTTTTCGTCGGTAAGCATGCTTAAGTCTTTCCGGATTCTCTTATCCATTGTCGCACATTTCAATTACGAAATCTGAAAAATAGACGTCAAGATAGCTTTTCTTAATAGAAGTCTTAACGAGTGTATCTATATGATATAACAAGAAGAATTTATTACAAAGGGCCAAAAGCACATGTTGTGTAAGCTTAAGAGATCCATTTATGGACTTAAGCAGGCATCGAAGTCTTGGAACACTCGATTTGATCAATTTATAAAGTCTTATGATTTTGATCAAAGTTCGGATGAGTCCAGTGTGTACAAGAAGCATGACAGAAGCGTGGTGATATTCCTAGTACTTTATGTAGACGAGAAATCATACAGAGTGGTGACGTTGCTGTGACCAAGATTGCATCAGGAGACAACCTTCCAAATTCTTTTACAAAGGGCCTTTTGGCTAAGACTTTCGATAGTCATGTAAAGGGTATGGGAGTCAGATGTAAGACAGCATTGCTTTAGGCATAAGTGAGAGATTGTCAAGATTATATACTAAAAATCATAGATTTATTTTGGTTTTAGTATTTAATTTTATTTTTTATCAAAATTATTTTTTCATTTTATGAGAATTTTAATGAGCAACGTATGCAATATTATTTATTTAATGTTATGCATGGTTGTCTTTTATTCTGTACAGTATTTAATCTGGTGTATAGAGTACGGCTTGCACACAGAAGACCAGATTATAGGTTCTTGCAGAATATAAATTTTTGTTCACAGTTTAGATGAAAATGGACAAACAATCAGTACGACTGTAACACAGTGTTCTAGTAGGTTTATCTTGATTACGAAAAATAAATAATACAGTCGTCTATTGTTCTGACTTGTGGTGCTAGTACACTGTGTGTAATGAACAGGACCACATTGGGGTAATTAATTTTATACTGACTATATAAAGTAATTCACACCCCAAAGTTATTATAAGTGTTTATACTCTTAATCTTGAAATAATTATTATTTCTGTATATTTAATATTCGTTATTTTGATTCATTAGAGGGTGCAATCTTTTATGGGTTTATAGTCCCGGTGAGTTGAATTACGGTATTAATATATGGTGAATATTAATTATTGACGAAATTCACGTTTTGATTGCTTAGGATTGACGTTACACCCTTAAAGAAGTTTATAAGTTTTGACCGGACCAATCCCTGTAGGTGAATTTGATTATCCAGCGGTTGAATAAGTTAAGTAGAAGGGCTTAAGAAATTTTAAACATGCCGATTAAATTAAATTGTCAATAATTAAATTTAATTGGTGGGTATCAAAAATCTTAACGTGGGAAAATGAATTAAGCATTTAATAACAGGAGCTCAATGCAAATTAATCTTGAGATTCTGGCTAAGAGTGCAGTTATAGTTCTTTAGTGGTGTGAACTATAATTTAGTGTTTTATAAAAATTGTAGAAACCGCTGTAAGATTTTCATAATTACATAGTTTTTTCTATTTTTATAAGAATTTTCATGAGCAAATGCATGCATTTCATTTATTATTTAATATTGTGCATAGGTGTATTTTATTTTGTATAGTAATTAATCTGGTATAAAGAGTTTGGTTTATAAACAAAAGACCAGATTATCGATTCTTGTAAAATATAAGTTTCTAGTTCACAATTTTAGATGGAATTATGCACATCATCAGTACGACTATAGCACAATATATTAGTAGATTTGTCTTTGCTACGGAAAACAATAATTGTTCTGACTCATTGTGGTAGTACACTTTGTGTGTACGGAATAGGATAGCGTTGGGTTAATTAATTTTATACTAACTATATAAATTAATTTACACACTATAGTTATTATGAATGCTTATACTCTTAATCTAAAAATAATTATTATACATGTATATTTAATATTTGTTATTTTGATTTATTAGAGAGTGCAATATTTTACGAGTTAATAATTTCTGTGAGTTGGATAATGGCCTTAATTATATGGTGGATATTAATTATTAACGGAATCCACGTCCTGTGATCGGGATTGATAATACTCCCTTGAGAAAACTTATAATTTTTGACCGTGCCAAACCTTGCAGATGGACTCTATAATTTGACATATCAAATAAGTTAAGCGAAAGGTCTTAAGAATTTTTTGAAGAAGCCGATTAAATAAAAATGTCACTATTTTAATTTCATCAGCGGGTATTTGTAATCTTAACGTGAAAGAGAATAAATAAGCATTTAATAACAGGAGCTCGAATAATTCGATTTTGAAAATAAGGCCAGAAGTGCAATTATAATTTTTTAGTTGAATGAATTTTAATTTATGATTTTATAAAATTACTTCTAAGTTGAAGTAGGATTTCATAAGTACATTAGGAGTACACGTCTTATTTACTCCACAAATTCTTACTGTAACCTATAAAATTACAGTTATAAACCCTGGCCACCTGATTTAGTCAATCTGTCTTCAAGAGTAGAGTTTTTACGTTTTTTTCTGAAAACTATATCTAGCCAATCAGGGTTTGTAGAACACAAAGAACATAGCCCACACTATAAGCATGTTCTGGGCATTCGAGAATACAACAGAGGGTTTGATTGGAGAATAGACTATCAGTTAAAAACTATGGTGATTTATATAATAAAGTTTGTTGTAGAAACCGAAATCAAACTAGACAAATTTGGCATATATGATTCTTTTCTAACTTTAGGAGTCATACTAGATTTATATTTTTTATTGTTCTATAAAAAAAAGTTTTAATTTGGAGCCTATTTTGATACTTGCCCATTCGAATTTTTTTTAACTGATTCATATACATTATCTAAGGATCTTAGTTTTTGGACCCAACAATTGGAATCAAAGCAGTCTTTGATTATGTATATGAATCAAAATAGGGGTTTAGGTAGATATAGATCTGTGCTAACTTTTTTTTCTAGGTAATCTATTCCCGACTCTAATTGTTATATATTGCCTGTTTGATTGCATGGTTTTATGATTATTATTTTATTTTATTATGGTTTTCCACGAATCAGATCATGGTAGTTGATTGTGAATCCTTCGGAGACCTAGAAATTATGATAATCTTCTAATGAAAGGTATATAAAGATTATCTTTTAATATTAAAAATCTATCTATACTAAAACTGCGAGTGACATCACCCCCTTCAATTGCTGCCATCCTTGTATTATTACCCATGTGTAGGGTTATATCTCTCCATCATTGAGTTGTCTGGTTTTCTAGAATCCTTACGAAGAAATGCATATTTGATTAGTTGCTCTTGAATCTACACACTAGATACCGATAAATAACACCGTTAAACATGTTTCACAAAAGCTTTTGGCCCATTAGCTACCTTTGCACATGTGCTCTGATGTCCCGTCCTCCGGGCACGTCGGGACATACATAAATATAAATAAAGGGATATTCTAGCCATTCATTCATATTTACATACGTTAATTATTACATCATAAAGGAGTTCTGGACCATTTAAAAGTACATAAATATTACAGTTTCACCCAGAAATTTCAAAAATTACACTAAGCACGAGAGAACTAAATATAAGCATAAAAGAAGATGTCTCAACTCTTCAGAATGCATCAACGAAATCCATGTGCTCTTGGAACTCACCTTGTTCTTCAAACACTTCTTCTCCCTCTGGGACGACTTCCTTCAAGAATTCCTTCCTACTTATGGCACGAATGCCATGAGCCAAGGTCTAGATTCAAAACACTCTAACCTTCTAACTAATCTCACGGCACAAAATTCACCGTAACACATACCACAAAACACCTAGTACAGTTTATAGTCAAGGAGAAAGACAAATTAATGATATGATAGCAGATAAGTCAATAAACATGCGTGTATGAAATGCAGATATCCAACCCAAAATGCACCCAGATTATAACAGGAATTCCACGTCAGGAATCACCAGAGTAGACTTAATGGGACTTAATCACCAAAGCCATCATCGCGCCTCATTGCGAATAGTAACCACGTCGCCTGGCTTCATGCCACAATTGTTTTACTCAATGGCAACAGCGTGTGGGCGGGCCAACCAATCACCCATCCTTATCCACGCCAACCAAAATAATCATCCATCCTTATTCGGTCCACCTAAAGTATCATCTATCCTTATCCGGGCCACCCAAAATAATCAAAGTAATAATCCCACCTTAAGATGCGTGATGCGCCGGTGTCAATCCAAAAGTTCAAGAGAATTCAAAAGACGTTCACATTATACAAAGTACCAAGATGAGGGATTTAGGAACACCATTATTGGGCTCTCTCTCCGAGATTGCCCAAAGTCTAAGCTATTGAAAACAGAATGCTAGCCACGAACCCATGGTGCCCAACAGTATTTATAAACCATTTCAAACACCGGGGACGAACGCAGGGTGTATAAACCAATTTTGTAACACCGGAGACGAACCTAGGGTGTACAAGGGGAATATATCCCAAAATATTTTCAAAAAATGGCAACTAGGGACGCCCTAGATTTAGAACAAAGAAGAACAATCTCAACACAACCCATCCCAACAACGGTTTGAATAGATGGACTCCAATATGCCAGGATGCAAGTGACAATGTCAATAATGTATGGTATGGATCTCAAATACAACCATCTAAAGCAAGGTATCAACTAGCATGGCAAGATTCATGGTATAACGTGCAAAGTATAAAGTGCAAGCATAGAAGCACAGGCAATAATTCTCAAGATATGATTCAAACATGATAGCATGAGTTCTAAATCATCATACATTCACTCAAAAACATTAATCAACTAATTCAAATAAATCATCATATAAAACGCGGGTCTCATAGCAAAGGGTACTCAATATACACTTAACAATTTTTAAGGCGAAAACCAAGTATTAAATTAAAAGGGGCGACAAAATTTTGGGGTATCTAGACTTAGAATCAAGTTATGATTTTTATATACCATTTAAATAAAAATATTTTGTACAACCTCATGTTTCACACTAAGGCCAAATCTTAAGGCAAATGGGTGAAAATTTTAACCTATGCAAAAATAGTTCAGCACTTTCTCCATATTTTACCCAAAATTATGATTATGTTACTCTCGGTTTTGGAGTATCAAATGAAGTCCCAAAAAGCCTATTTTTAAGTATGTCCTAGTCTAGCATGCCCCCTACAAGTTTCTTGTTTAGAGCTAAGGGTCATTGTTTGAAGCAAGTTAGACTTTTTGACCATTTTAAAAAGTAGGTTCTGTTAGCCACCAAAACTCAGCAGAGCAGGTTTTTGACAGAGGGTTTAAAATGGTTTTGGGCAGAAAATACTTCAACATTCTGGCTACAATGTTCATGTAGACCACATTTGGAATAGGTCACTAAAAATAGGTGTTTTGGCCTATAAAAATATGTGACAGAATATTCCTCTAGGACTGAAATTCAACAGAGATTTTAAAATGGGTTGTGACCTATCAAAACTCAATATTTTGTTCTCATTTTTGGTGGATAGTTAGATATAAATGTTATCTACAACTTTTATGATTTGACCAAATCGAATCACATTCTAAACTAGGGTTTCCAAATCAGTAGTGTTGACTGATCAGAAAATGACACACTTTGGTAAAATTGCAATATCTTGAGTTCTGGTTATGAAAATGAGTTGTAACCAACTTTGGATGAAAGATAACACAAAAGCTAACTCTGGACATTAAAATAATGCTTAGATCAATTTTGTACATTGAGTTATGGTGTTTCAAATCTCAGGGTAGAAACATCAAAGTTCTCAAAAATTAAGTCTCTTAGAGTTTAGGTCTTCTACTTATGTCATGTCAAGTTTTTGTTCCATTTTAGAATTTAATATCAAGGCTCCAAAACACTTAGAGATCATTAAATTCAAAGATAATAACATACAACAACATCTCACAACGTTCACAAACATAACAACCCCTAAATTCCAATTACGACGCCTTTTCGGTTTGATTTCGGTTCTTGATTTTTAGAGTGTTTAAAGGGATGGATTGAGGGATATTTTGAGAGATCTTAGATACAAGGTTTAGAGGTTTTACTTATTTGTTTAAGGGCTCAAGGGATGGTGGAGGATGGATTTGGACTTAGCTTTAAAACCATGGTCTCCGAAGACCCCTTTCTTGGATCCCTCCTTCTTCTTCTTCTTCTTTCTTCACTCAAACCTCCATGGACCCTCAAGAACACTTAAGATCTGGTCTCTCTCCCTCTCTCTCCACCGAAATTTTCAAGGGAAAGAAGGTGTTTGGCCTTAGTTTATATAGAAAAAGTTAGGGAATAAAGTAATTAATGCTTTAGTACTTTTTCTTTATATCACATGGGCTAATTTATTGTAGTTGAAGTTGTTAGGGGACAAAATCAGATTTTAGCAAAGCTAAACACAGCTACGGATCAGTTTGGAGGACAAAAATCTGATCCCCCATCAATCAAAAGGTTGTTCTGGGTTATCGTGCCTCTTTTGTGCAATAAAATACATTAAAAGTTAATTTGATGTATTGTTTTGGTGTCTTTTCCTATTGAGACCTAATATTCTAATATGTTTATGAGAAATATAGTATTTTCATGTATTATCATAGTTTTCATAGCAATTGATTACATAGATGTAGTCTTTTAAGTCAAATTAAGCTATTTTGGCAATATGTGACTTTTTGAC